>OX451411.1:8355266-8517766 GCA_949629135.1 Eremobia ochroleuca | reverse complement strand
TTATTTAATATTCATTACTTAAGTAATTTTTTGCTCCTT
Source organism: Eremobia ochroleuca (assembly GCA_949629135.1). NCBI lineage: Eukaryota > Metazoa > Arthropoda > Insecta > Lepidoptera > Noctuidae > Eremobia > Eremobia ochroleuca. The sequence continues at coordinate 8,517,727 of OX451411.1, read as the reverse complement.
TGGTGTAATTGCTGTATGGCGTTCCAGTGTGAGGATAAATAAATAAATAAATAAATAAATAAAAGCTCATTTCATCATCTGCCTGCCTTTTTCCCAACTATGTTGGGGTCGGCTTCCAGTTTAACCGGATGCAGCTGAGTACCAGTATTTTACATGGAGCGACTGCCTATCTGACCTCCACAACTCAGTTACTGGGTAATACGATACCCATAGGTAAGACTGGTTGTCAGACTTTCGGGCTTCTGACTACCCGTAACGACTGTCAAAGATCTACGAATGACAGCCGGGACCAACGGCTTAACGTGCTTTCCGAGGCACGGAGGGGTCTCGGTATGTAAAGATGGTCACCCATCCACAGACCAACCGCGGCAAGCGTACTTTACCGGATCGATCGACCTGTGCGACTGTTATATTTTTTTTGAAAAGTGGGAAACAGCCCGACACGTGGATGTATTAATCAATCATCACAAAATGAACAGAAAATTATTTCATCTTCAGTTAAATTTACAACTTACAATCATACTTTCTAAAAAAACAAAGAAACATTCTTCCTAATTGAGCCAATTTAGAAACCTCAACCATTATCCGTGAAAAGCGATCAAAATTATTTGAAAATGTTTTCTTTGAGTTAAAAAGCGAATCGAATGGATTCCGATAAATTGCGCTCAGCAATTGTTTCGATATAGCGGCATTCGAACCGACTCTCTGGAGTACTATTGAGATTATTGTGGGACAAGTGAGGAGGTCGTAGCGAGTTTTATAATTTAATAAAAATAACGGTAAAACGGGGTGAATAGGAAACGCAGAGTTGAATCGGGATGAAACTTTAAAATGGATTTTAACATTGAAATAATATAGATTTTTGCCAAAAGTTCTCTAATGTGTTTAGTATATTCATAAATAACGATTAAAATGTCCTCGTTGGCAACAAACAACGTTAAAATCCATTTAAAAGTTTCATCCCTATTCACCCCTACATTTCCTATTCACCCCGTTTTACGGTACCTTTTATATTATACGTTGTGTTCAAATGTTATATCTCGTTTTTTATACTATATATTGTAGCTGTTTGCTGTTCCTTTTGATTACAATAACATTTATTTATAAATAAATAAATAAATACTAGTATGATTCATACTATAATTTCATCGTTATATAAAAAAAAAAGTATATTAAATGAAGTTAGGTCATATTATGATCATTAGAACTTAAAAAAAATCAAAAAAAAAAATCAGCTGTTTCTACATTTATGTTCGTATAACTCGTCAAAATGGAGAGAACAGCTGATTTTGATTTCGGTTTTGGTCCCAACGTAAAAGTTGTTCATAATGATGAGTAGAATGACCTCTTATGAGGTTCTGGGTAGTTTAAATTATAACTTGTATATGCCAGTTGCGCGGTAAACTCTGCTGGTGAGATGCAGGATTGTGCCGTGACCTCAGTATGACGCGTAGTTCGCATGTGGTGATGTAGATACCGGTACACTTTTCACGTCGAACTTTTTCTGTCTGAATTTGTGCTCGGTTGATGCAGATAGGCTGGCTTAGACTTTACATGGGATTGAACCATAGCTGGCGGATTGTGGGATGGGTGCACATCGGCCCAAACCTTCGGGGAAACACATACACACTGCAATAGGTAAATGATTGAGTATTAAAACAACCCGTAACGTTTTTTTTAGGGTTCCGTATCTCGAAAGGAAAAAAGGAACCCATATAGGATCACTTTGTTGTCCGTCTGTCTGTCAAGACACTTTTTTTCAGGAACGCGTAAAGGTATCAAGCTGGAATTTATATCAAATACTCAGGTCTACTGTCCCTTAGAGCTGTGAAAAAATCAAACTTCTAAGCCAACGCAATCAAAAGATACAGCCGCTTATGCCGCAAATTTCTGCAATTTTTCGACACTCGCAAGGGAATCAAAACCTACAGGGTACTTCCCGTGAACTCAGAATCTTGAAATTTGGTACGAAGCAACGTCTTATACCACAGATAAAGGAAAAATTGCGAAAACCGTAAATTTGTAGTTACGTACGTACAAATTTGTACGGAACCCTCGGTGCGCGAGTACGACTCGCACTTGGCCAGATTTTTATCTATTCAAAATGAAAAAAAAAAAAAAAAAACTGTTTCCGAAACCGCTGACTGCTCAACACTTGGACCCCATCCGTAAATATAATACAAAGATCAAAGAAAACATTAAGACATATGTTTTATGTGCTTTTTATGTTTCCCCGCGTAGAGCCGAGATTATTTTGATAAATAATGACTTATTATGCTATATGTTGTACGCGACGGCTGGCTGAGAAGAAGAATATGGTGGAAATAAATTGTACTATTGTGGGTGTGAGTTCCGGTTTCCATGGCAGGTCGTAACCGGGTTTTTATATTGGAATTTTTTCGTATTTAAGCTCAAGGTTACGGGGTTTGAAACATGGGAATTTCCAATGCGACTCCGTCAATTTCATATTTATAGGTACATATATAAGGTATATATTAGTAGGTACAGGTACAGACACCAGCACATCAAGCTACTACAATCTGTCAGATTTCTTTAATAGATTTTCAACTTTAGCGCTAAATCTGACAGTTTCGGGTAGTTTATAATAATAATATAATAATATTAATAATATAATATTCCACAACTTTCACACAACGCCATCTAGTCCCAAACTAAGCAGAGCTTGTGCTATGAGTACTAGACAACTGATAAACATACATATATATATTTCTAAATACATACATATTATAGATAAATTACACCCAGACAAAGAACAAATGATCGTGCTCATCACACAAACATTTGTCCTAGGTGGGAATCGAACCCACGACCTTGGGCATAGCAGTCAGGGCCGCTGACCACTAGACCAACAGGCCTGTCCTTGTTTGATGTGCTGGCGTCTGTACATCACAGATAAACATGACTTTATTGTTTTAGTATTTACTGAGTTAATCTTGAACTAACAGTCTGTTAATGCTAACAGGCAATTTATTGTCATGACAAACACTAGTTTTTAGGGTTTCGTACCCAAAGGGAAAAACGGAACCCTATTATCTACTCCCGCTCCGCTGTCCGTCCGCCCGCCCGAAGGTCTGTCAGCAGGCTGTATCTCATGAACCGTGATAGTTAGACAGTTGAAATTTTCACAGATGATGTATATCTGTTGCCGTTATAACAGCAACTACTATAAAACAGAATAAAATAAATATTTAAGAGGGCTTCCATACAACAGACATGATTTTTTGCCGTTTTTATAGATAACTAGCGACCCGACCCGGCTTCGCACGGGTGCAATGGAGAAACACTGAATTTTAGAACCAATAATTTTCGTAAAAAGTATAGGATAAAAAATGGTTATTGTGAGTTATCCCTAAGAGATAGACATATACCATCGCGGACTTTTTTGTAGACTTTTTTAAGGTGTACAATACTGTAGTACATTATTTTGATCTATCTCGACGGGTTCAGCCAGCGTTTACAATGTAAGCGCAAAAAAATGTGTTTATTTACGACATTACATTAGAAACCTCTAAAATTATCAGTGTTTCTCTACTATATTATGCATGTTTTATACATATAAACCTTCCTCTTGAATTATTCTATCTATTGAAAAAAACAGCATCAAAATCCGTTGCGGAGTTTTAAAGATCTAAGTATATATAGGGACAGACAGACAGGGAAGTGACTTTGTTTTATACTATGTAGTGATGGTACGGAACCCTTCGTGCGCGAATCCGACTCGCGCTTGGCCGGTTTTTTTTATGATAACTTATGCCCTTCAACTAGGTAGCTATAGGTTCATAATTTATGCTTGGTCGAAACACACGCAAAAATAGCCTAAAATCATTGACCTTCGAACACAAAATCTCCGATCCGAAGTAAGGTCGATTTCACCCATTTCCTTACTGGATGAACATTTTCTGGTCGTAACCTAACCCTGTTCACCTAGTAAGGGCACCTGGCAACCCAGTAATGGGGACCAGAAAAGTGTAGGCAACCTGAGTACCCATGAACATATTTAATTAGTCAACGCTTTTCCAGTATATTTGAAAACATAATTATTACACCATTTTGACAAAAAAAAAAAAATCATGCAGTATAAGTAGGCCTACAGCAGTGTTATTCTGCAAAAATCTCATCGTGAGAACTTAGGTCAAGTGAGCGGGAAGTGAGCTCTGTCATTCCCTAATGGTAGGAATTGACACTATTAAGTGCTCACTTCACTTATGATTTCACGGTGAGATTTTTACAGAATCGACCGGCTGATGGGTGAAGGTCATCTTACTTCGGATCTTAGACTATAAATTTAAAGCGAGTCACACACTACGCAAATACGATAATATTTTGTCTGCGTATAGAAACTTAATTATCTGAGAGTATCATACAATACACAGATACGATAATATACGAGACGATACATTCACGCAAAATGCTTCAAACTGAGTTGACTTGTTTTTTGTGCGGATTGTTTATACAGACTTTTACAATGAGTTCGCGTTTATTGCTTCTGGATTTACTAGACAGCTTGTCAGAAGAGGATTCTGGTTTTGAATTTGATGCACGTGTTGCGTTTGAATGTACTATAATAAAAGGCGAAGCATTTTGATAGAACGAGTATTAAGTATTACGAATTAACTTCTCCAGGATCTATCAGATAACAAATTTACAATCTATTTCCGAAACCCTTTTTTTTTTTTTGTTCTCGGGGTGGAAAATCTTCATGGATGTCCGTCGCCCTGGGGCGGGCGACGGGGTCTGTCAGACTCTTACTGACTAAAAACCACCCGTGTTCCCTCTCTCACCTACGCCGGGGGTCGTGGGAACGAACGATACTTCCGCAACCCCCGGCTGGAAAAAATCTCATCCGCGGATTTGAACTCGTGACCATCGCATTGCCAAGCCGCAGTCCAAACCACTAGACCAACACGAGGGCAACATTATGGCGATTCATGATTTGATTGAAAAAGATATTAAAAAAAAAAAATCAGACCGCGCGCCTCTTCGCAACCGCCTGTATTTACCTGCAGGTAAATTAATATTATGCTGTGTTTGTATCGGCAGATGATATCTGCAGATAATATTCTCACCATCTTTCAACATCGGTATCCCACAGATACTTTACGATCAAATATAAATTATCTGCGTTGTGTGTATTAGTTCATTGAATTATACAGGGTGAAATTGAAAACATGCGACAAATCGAAATGGGAGATTGTACTCATCATTATGAACAACTTTTACCATGGGACCAAACCTGAAATTGAAAAAAAAAATCAGCTGTTCCCTACATTTTGACGAGTTATGCGAACATAAATGTAGGGAACAGCTGATTTTTTTTTCGCGATTTCAGGTTTTATCTCATAGTAAAAGTTGTTCACGATGATGAGTAGAATCTCTCATTTCGATTTATCGCATGTTTTCAATTTCAACCTGTATAAAGAGCCATATTGAAAGAGATACGCTCAGATACAGATATCTTACCATATATGCGTAGTGTGTGACTCGCTTTAGACGTTCTTAAAAGTTTTGCTATCGTTACGATAAACCTTAAACTGACAGAGAGAGTATTTGACTTTTCGGCGACCTTAAACTGAGTTGAATTTTATAATTTGACCGTGAAAATAACGTACTATCACGCTTGTATTAACAAAGGGTTAGACAGAGGAGGGAGGTGTATAGTAACGCTCACACTGGCCAAACTGCGGGGTAATTGCGTAACACACTATCGGTAGCAATGGGTTTCATTTAGACAGTTCAATAACATTAATTTTTAATATATACATACTATTTGCGGTATTTTTGGGAGATTTACGCTGTGTTTTTATTAGGTTTTGTGTTGGTTGAAAGTTAGGCTTTGAAATGATGGCATTTATGGCGGAGTGGTAATTATTTATAGATATTGATAACATAGCTTCTGCCCGCGACTTCAACCGCGTGAAAAAATAAAAAATCTTTATTCTGCACAAACAAACGCACGTTACAAAAAAATAAATAAAATGTGCACATACAACGAAATCAAAAGCCTCGTACTCGAGCATATAAAATATTGTCAATTTTGTCCATTGCTTGATGTCAGGGCCAGGGACCAAAGACAACACACATTAATTGACATTGACAATACATGAATACTATATATTGATGCTTTAATTCTTTAGTAATGCCCTTCTAGTGGCAACCACTGATCTCTAAATATGTTTTATCTGTGGATAATGCAGTGGACTGCAACATTACTACCTGTAATTTGTTAATCTTATGTACTATACATGTTGTAGTTGTTTATTATCCCTTAATAAATAAAATAAAATAAAATACATTAATCCTTGATGCGCCCGCGACACTGGCAGATGACGACAAAACAACAACAATCAAAACAAAATGGCGAAATAACTACTTTTGTAACAAATAATAATAAGAACAGCAGCGTAATTGCGTAACACACTATCAGTAGCAATGGGTTTCATTTAGACAGTTCAATAACATTCATTGCGTTATTTACGTTGTTCAGCAGACATATTTTTCCAGCAATGGATCAATGGATTAGCAACATCCTTCAAAATGGTTCAGATTGAGATTGATATTGGCGCCGATTTCCTTGTTCACAAACTAAACCAAATTTAAGTTCAGTGCCTCTTTTTCTTTCTATTACATTAAGAAAAGGACAGAAGGAGTATCGTATTACCCAGTAACTGGGTTGTGGAGGTCAGATAGGCAGTCGCTCCTTGTAAAATACTGGTATTCAGCTGCATCCGGTTAGACTGGAAGCCGACCCCAACATAGTTGGGAAAAGGCTAGGCAGATGGTGACATTAAGAAAAGGACAGAAGATATATATTAGTTTAGTCGTGTCAAATTAAGATAATCCATAGACAAGTTTAGACGTAATTAAAAAATGGCTACTAAAATATGACAATTTACGTCAGGCACTGACTGATTTGACAGGACTTAACTAATATTTATCTTCTGTCTTTTTCTTAATGAAATAAGTAGAAAGAACACTTGCGTTTCTTTGTCAGTTGACATTCCGTACTCATGACTCTTCTAATACTTAACTAAGAATAATAATAATGACCAAATGAATGAACGTAAACGAAGCAAAAATAGAGTTTTCAAGGATCGTACCAGCAGCGCTATTCTGTAAAAATCGCACCGTGAGAACCTAGGTGAAGTGAGCGGGAAGTGAGTTGTCATTAGGGATTAACACTGTTGACACTGCTCACTTCAAGCTCACTTCACTTATGATTTCACGGTGAGATTTTTACAGAATCGACCAGCTGGTGGCGTTCTGTAGTTTCTGCCTACTCCCCAGTAGAAGGCGTGAGTTTATATGTTTATGTATGCCTGCTAACTGGTACATCTATTCTAATATATTATTTATAAGCATTAACATGTAATACATATATTTCTGTCTGCGGCGCCGTCAAGACTTTTGACGTCTTACCAAGCTGACGTGATGAGTGACGTCACTACGTTAGTATATCGTACGGCGTTGTATAATTACATCGCGCTTCTGTTTTGTAAATAAGATTGGATGAAAATCACTTTCTGGGTGATCTAAGAAGTTTTAGGCAAGCTGAAAAAGCACTGAAGAGCTTCAAAGTGTAAAGGTTTGCGTTACAATTTTGATTTACTATGTGCCATCGTCTTTAGTTCCGGCAGGGTAATTGGGTAGTTGCATGATATTGAATACTATATATTCTAGTAGATAATATATCCACACATGTAATACAATAATAGAATTCGAAATCAAATTTGAAATCGGTCGAAAAATAAAAAACCTATAACTTATAGAAACTTTTTGTCTACCTATCTCTTTCTCGCAAAACGAAGTTTTGCATGTAATTTATATGGCGATACTGAACTATGACGTCACAATTCAGTATTTCCCTCTCTGTCTAATTGAGAGTTTTGAACGCTCATATCTTTTCAATTTTTAAAAATATTAAAAAACTGTTTATACCAAGCTATTAGTGAGGTAAAAAAGCTTCAATTTAAATAATAAAAAAAAATTAGTCAACTCGCGGATTACGTAACACACTATCAGTAGCAATGGGTTTCATTTTGACAGTTCAACAATATTCATTGCGTTATTTACGTTGTTGAGCAGACACATTTTTGGAACATATGGAGCAATGGATTAGCAATATGCTTCAAAATGATTCAAATTGAGAGTAATAGTGTCTTACGCAAAGGACGGTGCGGGTTTGTGTTTCGGGCTATGCTTGGAGTCTTGAGTGGAGACAGCGAATCGGCAAACGTAACGGTGCGTTTCCACAGAAGCGGAGCTGGGCGGAGCGGAGCGGAGACGTGTAGGAATCGTCCAATCACAGACGAGGCGAGTGACGCGATGAGGATTTCAACCATTGTGATTACTCGATTCCTGCACGTCTCTGCTCCGCTTCGCCCAGCTCCGCTTCTGTGGAAACGCACCCTTAGGCAGGACGCCGTCAGGCTAGGTTGAGCGATGACCTTCGCAGGATGGCTGGTAGCAGCTGGATGCCCAGAATCAAGCTAAATGGCGTGCAATTGGAGAGGATTTTGTAACAATTTTTATGATTTAAAAGAGTGTCCGTGGAGTTTCTTGCCCGTTCTTCTCCACAGGTACCTACTACGCTCTGGAATGGGCAACTAGCTTCATCTTTTTGACTGACCGACCCCTTGACAATTCAAAAGTGCCTGTAATTGGCTTACTTGAAATAAATGCTTTGAGTTTTGAGTTTGAGTTTGAGTTTGACTATATCCAGCAGTATACTGCTGCAGACTGATGATGACGATGAAAAAGCACTGAAAAGTAATTACAATTTTGATTTACAATGTAGCGGTTTCTTAACCAATGATAAGTATTTCTGTTTGAAAGCTGGATAAGTAATACCAGCTACGCGGGACGATCAAACAGGTTAACCCATTGAATGCCGACTACGTAATATTACGTAGGTGGTGTTAATAGAAGAGGCCAACTTCGTGTTAGTACGTAGATGTTCTCTGTTAAGTATAGGTCGATCTATGCTATGGCCTCCTGGAACGCTCATTTTTATACTCTTTGGCTTCTTAATCTTACGTAGTTGACCTGTGTGGTGGCTACTGATTATGATATTTTGATGGTTCACCTCGGCATTCAATGGGTTAAGTTACGCTTGCCGCGGTTGGTCTGTGGATGGGTGACCATCTTTAGGGCAAAGTCAAAGCATTTACTTAAAATATGCACATAAAAGGCACTTTTGAACGTCAAAATCTATATTATATTTTTTATCAAATAGGTATAAAAATTATGTTAAGAAATACAACGTGTAACGTTAAATGCGCAAAACCTCACACACCCCAACTGATTTTTAATTCAATTAACCTATTTCAGAGAGAAAATAAGTCATTAAAAAAATTGTAAAGGTTTTATGTGCTGTTTTAGTTTTACTGGCCATTCTGATCGTTTCTTGCGTCTGCGACGACGCTTTACCGAGGGAGGAGTCGTCACCGGGCCGCTGCGCCGCGCTGACATTGGCTTGCTTGACCTATTAATAAATAGACACCGCAACGTTTTTAATGAAGATTTTTTGAAAAATGTGACCTATATTAAAAAGTGGTTCAATTAATTCTGCTCGTTATTCTGATCAAACTATTTTCAGATTTTGCGCATTTAACGTTACACGTTGTATATATTTATTTTCCATTTATGTACACACATATATATGTATAAATAGAAATGAAAAAAAAACACAGAAGAGAAAAATAGGTACAAAGGTGTTGCTTATTTCATAAGAAATCTCTTCCAGCATATAGATGGATTTTGATGTTCAAAAGTGCCAATACTAATAATACCTATAGCTTATTAGTTATTTATAGTTTGTTTGAACGCGCTAATCTCTGAAACTATAAGTCTGGCTCTGACATCAAGCAATGGACGAAATTGTCAACATTTTATATGCTTGATTACGAGGCTTTTCATTAGTTGTATGTGTATATTTTGTCTTTTTTTTTTGTAACATGCGTTTTGTTTGTGCAGAATAAACATTTTTTCTTTCTTTCTTTCTTCCCGCGGTCGAAGTCGCGGGCAGAAGCTATGTTATCAATATCTATAAATAATTACCACTCCGCCATAAATGCCATCATTTCAAAGCCTAACTTTCAACCAACACAAAACCTAATAAAAATACAGCGTAAATCTCCCAAAAATACCGCAAATAGTATTACAAGACTTCCTGGCCACAATATTATGATTACGTACGACATAAAACTCCGAGATTGTAATAAAATTATAATATCTGCTATTTATTTGTCCGGGTTGAACGCACGGGTCAGATGCACTGAAATAGAATTGTGTTACTGTTGAGGTGATAGGAGTAGGTCAACTCGAAGCAAGAATATAAAAAGTGGAAACTTTATTTAATAACGAGTTAGATAATAATAATAATATAAATATAACGAGGTTGTTGACATGTGGAATGTGAGCTCGACTATCATTGTGCCGATTGTCGTATCGGCCAATGGCCTGATGGCCAAAAGCCTCGTTAGGCGGTTGGATCAAGGGCCTGATTCAGAAGGCAGTACTCCTCGATACGGCTCGCATTGTGAGGAGGTTCCTGTCTCTGGAGCTCTCACCACCGGTAGCTTGGACCCTGCTCCCGACACCGGTGGATCACTATTTTTTTATATTTTTAAATGTTTTTTATACTTATTTTTTATATTGTAAGGAATGCTTAAAAATATAAAAAAATAAGATAGCTAAATAAATAAATGACATAATAATAATATTGCACAACTTTCACACAACGCCATCTAGTCCCAAACTAAGCAGAGCTTGTGCTATGAGTACTAGACAACTGATAAACATACATATATATTTCTAAATACATACATATTATAGATAAATTACACCCAGACAAAGAACAAATGATCGTGCTCATCACACAAACATTTGTCCTAGGTGGGAATCGAACCCACGACCTTGCGCGTAGCCAGGGCCACTGAACACTAGACCAACAGGCCTGTCAAAAGATAAATATAGACGTCGCTCAAAAGGCTGCCCAACATAAATGGGATTGGGCAGGACCTGTCTGCCGCATGCCTTATAAACTGTGGGCCCAAATAGCATAGAACTGGTACCCAGAGACAGTGAGGCCGCCGCGGCAGACCACGTAGTGTATGACGGGACGAGCTGGATACCGTTAAAACTGGAAGGAGGACGCTCGGGCTCGCGAAAGATGGAAGGAGTGGAAAGAGGCCTCTGCCCGAGAATGAGATGGCTTAGGATAGTAAAAAAAAAAACACGTTACGAACTTAGTTATTCGGAGTAAATGATTGGGCTCAAATAAATAAAGAATTGAATTCAAAATGAGAGGGGGATTCAAAGACGAATAAAATATGAAATTAATAGTCCAAGACCTCATGTACAGACGCCACCACATCCAGCTATTCTATACTGTCAAATTTCTTTAATAGATTTTCAACTTTATAACCAAAGTATAAGTTTCAAACCTTATTGAGAAAATTTGACAGTTTCGGGTAGCTTGATGTGCTGGCGTCTGTACCTTCGATCTTATATCTTAGATTAAACAGAAAGAATTGTATAACACATAATTAGATAACAAATAATGCTTTATACTTATAGAAAGAATTAGGCACTAAAAATATTAATTCCCAACATTCGAATTTACCTAATACGTTAATTATAGATGACAACATTATTTTTATGGTTCCGTAGCCAAAGGGTAAAACGGGACCCAATTACTAAGACTGCTGTCCGTCCGTCCGTCCGTCCGTCTGTCACCAGGCTGTATCACATAAACCGTGATAGTTAGACAGTTGAAATTTTCACAGATGATGTATTTCCGTAGCCGCTATAACAAGAAATACTAAAAAAACAGACCAAAATAAATATTTAGTGGCTCCTATACAACAAACGTGATTTTTTTTTGCCGTTTTTATAGATAATGGTACGGAACCCTTCGTGCGCGAATCCGACTAGCACTTGGCCGGTTCTTATTTGTCGTCTTCAAATACATTAGCAAGACATGATCTTATATTTATTTTTTCTGAATTAAAGCATAGACAAAGCATACTAGTTACGATAGACCGATGAAGACTTAACGACACCAGCGTTGAGTGCACCAATTTTTTAATCAAATATCGACTTTATTTTGTCTTGACAAGTTCTCATATTTGTTGATCTTCTGCGTACACTCGTGCTGTGTCTTCGCCTATATTTAACGCGTGCTATGAATATGGTGCTCTCGATTCATCATGTGATCGGTATCAATTGATCAGCTGAAGTGAATATTATAATTAGAAGGTTTTGTATGGAACTGAACTTAGATAACATCACGCTTGTGTTTTACTAAGGGGTAGGTAGAGGTGTATGTACCTATAGTACTGTAAAGGCTGTCTGCAAAAGTCGACCTTATGTAGTGCGGGCTGGCATAAAAATAACTCTGGTAACATTCTTTCATTCGAACATCATCATCATGTGCCGAGCCTTTTCCCAACTAAGTTGGGGTCGGCTTCCAGTCTAACCAGATGCAGCTGAATACCCGTATTTTACATGGAGCGACTGCCTATCTGACCTCCACAACCGATTTACTGGGTAATACGATACCCCTAGGTAAGACTGGTTGTCAGACTTTCGGGCTTCTGACTACCCGTAACGACTGTCAAAGATTCCGATGAAAGTCTTCCAAACCAACTATGAAACCCGCGTTGAAATCGCATAATTTTTTTAGGAGATACCGCAGACACTCAGACGGACAATCACTTTAAGCTTTTAACCCCTCTTTTATACTGGATTTGCGGTGGTATGGCGCAAACCCCGTAATCCTCTAATTCCACCGCGGTCAGTCAAACTCGGCAGTGTATACAACGTGTAACGTTAAATGCGCAAAACCTCTTAAGGGGTCATTGTACTCATCATTATGAACAACTTTTACTATGGGACCAAACCGGAAATCGCGAAAAAAAAATCAGCTGTTCCCTACATTTTGACGAGTTATGCGAACATAAATGTAGGGAACAGCTGATTTTTTTTTCGCGATTTCAGGTTTGGTCCCATAGTAAAAGTTGTTCATAATGATGAGTACAATGACCCCTTAAGAGGTTTTGCGCATTTAACGTTACACGTTGTATAAGTCTGTAAAGTTCGCTTCAAAACTCAGCCGCCCGATACACTCCCTCCCGCATAAGTAGGATTCGCCGACCAAGGCATACTCTCACCATCCCCGACGACGCCACGACCCTCATACAGGAGAGTAGTAAGGCCACCAGTACTCTCACAGAATACAAGTCCCGATAACCGTCCTCCGTCCTCGCCGTCGAGGCTCGTCGCGATCCTCCATATCATGTCCACCCCGACTCTTGCTCGAGCCAGCCCGCGCCGCTGAGCCTGTAGTTCTAAATTCGTCCCTAAATAATTCCGATCCAGCCTGTCCCTTGCTGCCCTCTCCCAGCGACGCCCTAAGCCGAGGTCCGTACCCCACAGGGGGTGCCCTTAGCGTGTAGTCGCTTAGTTTTTAAGTTTTTTAAGCCCTGGCTGGAGGCCTTAATTTATTAAGCCATCCACAGGCAAGCCCGGTGAGACGAGATACTATTGGGTGTACCGGAAAGTTCTGTCGGTTTTTGTAAATAAAACTCGTGGCTAGTTCTTAAAGCTATTATTTATATTTTAATCAATTACATATTGTCTCTGATTTTCTACTACACGTTCAGATACACACTCGAGTCCAAAAACACTACACAAATTTCTACAGGCTGTAGCAGCGTTATTTCCCTTCTGGAACTCATAAAGTATACAATGCCTCAAATGAACTTTATCGTTGGCACTCATTTTGACACTGCGGCTACTCAGAAGTGAATGACAAATTATTGCGCAATACGTGTATTTATAGTCCGTAACCCAAGAAATTATGACGCAATATTATTCAATACTTTTAACGTATTGGTATAGAGAAAAATTCGAAAAAATTCTATGTACTACCAAAACCGACAGAACTTTCCGGTACACACAATATTTAAAAAAACTTCCAAACTCACTCACGTGACTGCAATTCGACAAAATTAACTTGTAAAAACAAATAAATTTTGTCGAATTGCAGTCACGTCAATGTCTGTCTAAATCTGCCTATCACTTTTTCCAACTATGTTTTTTCCCAGATTTGTTGTAAAAGTTGGAGCAAAACTTGCATCACATTCACCCAAACCGGTCATCGCTCAGCGCTAATTCCCAGCGACAGACACTGTAAATCAGCACCCTAATTGCGGAACACACACACACTCTCAATTTGAATAATTTTGAAGCATATTGCCAATCCATTGCTCCATATGTTCGAAAAATGTGTCTGTGCAACAAAGTATATAACGCAATGAATGTTGTTGAACTATCAAAATGAACCCCATGGCTTACTAATCCTGTACATCCACCGCGATCAGTTGTGAACTCGCCTGTGTTTAAGTCGATAATTCGACGAATTTGACACAATTACTAGATGCAGCCGTTTGTAATCGCGTTTTACGATGCAGCCGAGCGTAGTCCGATTACGAGTATATTTAGAGTTTATTCGTTTGTGTATCGGTTAGATCGTAATGTGTCTGGGAACGGTTTGATATGGTAATCATTATAGTTTAGGTGTTAAGAGCGTTACTCCAGAGCGGCGCGCTGAGCGGTGGCGTGAATCCCCGCCGATTATATAGCAATACTAAATAATTCATAGTAAAATAAACATATAAGTTATTAAAAAAATATTTGAACCATGTTTTAGAACCTAAATGTCTTAATTTATTAGGTCAAAGAAAATATAAATATTTCAGATTTCATCCTAAACTAACACGTTTTTTTTTATTATTTTTTTTTGTTCGAAATGTGGCTACAATTGACACTTTTGAATATATTTTTCTTGAATGAAAACTTACAGTAATCCTGCTTTTTTTCAGCCATGCACTAATAAATGTTATTTTTTTTTATAAAGTAATATTGTTATAAGTTTGTCGTCTATGGTTTTACTAATATCTCGCATCTGCTTAGACCGTCGATCGCTAGTTTAAAAAAAGGCTTGCATAAAAACGGTTCTGATGAGACAACTATACGAAAAATTGAAAATGTTTTTCAGCCATGCACTACATTATAAAATTCCCAATAATATGACGTCAATATCTCATCTATAAATTAAACACATTATGGTTTTATTGTCCGTCGGAAATCATCAATTTTGAATCTCCAACATGGCTCTAACAGATGAACCCTCTTAAGAGAATCAATCCGGATCTGCCGTGCGATTCTGTAACCATCTCACCGTGAAAACCTGTGTGAAGTGAGCGTGAAGTGAGTCGTCAATAGTGTCAATCCATCAGCATGACTCTCAGCTCACTCTAAGCTCACTTCACCTTAGTTATCACGGTGAGATTTTTCCAGAATCGACCGGATGATGTTATTTAGTAGCGTCTCAACTTTGGCTGTATGATTTCTTGAGGGATAATAACACAACGCCGATATGGGCAGAACGGAGTAAGGGCAGGAGTGTGACTACGAGTACGAATATGTGCGGCAGCAACACCCATCTATTCGGGGTCGACGCAACATGTATTTTGCTGTTTTTTTTTCTCAGATACTTTTTAATAATAATGGTCTGGCAGTTTGAGTAATTTATGCGGCCTAGCCAAATACTTTTTTGGGTATTGTTCATCGTTGAGCACGTTAAGTTCTGAGTTGAGCTGGATGATTACTGACAAATACGTGCACTGACTGGAGAGGTCCATTCAATCTTTGTGGTTCTTGCATGAAAATACTATTCCAACACCAATCAACATGGTCTTCACATGATATTTATTTATTTATGAATTTATTTATCCTCCTACTGGAACGCCATATAGCAATTACACCAAAGGAGCAAAAAATTACTTAATGTGCTGCTTCCCATCCATCCTGTACGTGGTGGACATCGAACGGGCGGCGATGGAACACGCACGCTCACACAGCGTCAGCTCAATAGTGCCATTACTCCACCCAAATCGCGCACATTCTTTGCGATTTTTTTGAGATACAATTAATTTTTCAAAATAAAAGCATTAAAATTGTAAAAACGAAATGACCAAGACGATGTCTGAACTCAAAAAAAAATAAAATAAAAGACATTCTGACCTCTTGAGCTTGTTTTGTCCTTTATTCTCAGAGTAGTCAGATAGGAAATACCGACAGATTTTAAAATATGATTGACGTGTAAAATTGTTTGTACAAACCTATTTACAGTAATAAAATCATTTGCGTCCATATTTCTCTATTAGTCGGCATCTCGTTATAGTGGGTCCACACGATACAGACTTTCATACAGACTTCTATAGAATTTTGTCTGTGCGACTTTTTATCACACCGACATTTTGTCTATACTGCTTAGTTGCACAGACAAAATTCTATAGAAGTCTGTATGAAGGTCTGTAGTCTGTATGAAAGTCTGTATCGTGTGGACCCACCATTAGTCATCCCCGTTCTGGCGATCTCACCTTTCACACAGACCATCCATCGTTTCTTTCAATAGTCACTCAATACTCAATATCTTTATTACTTTACCATAATGTGTACTAATGTGGTAACTATGTAATTTAGATCAACCGGTCGATTCTGTAAAAATTTCTCCGTGAAAACTTGCGTGGAGTGAGCTGTCAGTGTCATCCCACTGAAGCTAGGGATTGACCAAGCAAACATTTACAATCATAATCGATATTTTAATAATATTTTTTATGCTAATTCTATTGATCATTTTATACAACGTGTAACGTTAAATGCGCAAAACCTCAGACACCCCAACTGATTTTTAATTCAATTGACCTATTTCAGAGAGAAAATAAGTCATTAAAAAAAATTGTAAAGGTTTTATATGCTGTTTTAGTTTTACTGGCCATTCTGATCGTTTCTTGCGTCTGCGACGACGCTTTACCGAGTCGTCACCGGCTTGCTTGACCTACTAATAAATAGACACGGCAACGTTTTTAATGAAGATTTTTTGAAAAATGTGACCTATATTAAAAATTGGTTTAATTAATTCTGCTCGTTATTCTGATCAAACTATTTTCAGGTTTTGCGCATTTAACGTTACACGTTGTATATTAGTTACTATTTTGTTAAGTACATAGTAATAATAATAGCCGTATTATAGCAATGCCGGCCAAAACCAAGACTAGCTCTGGTTTTTTTTTTTTTTAAAAAAGCTTTGCCTCACACTAGGAATTTCTCCTGTATTGTGGGTGCGTTTACAAACATTTAAACTCACATACACAAACAGCCAGACCCGGAACAACTACTTGTAGGTCATACAAATATTTGTTCCGTGCGGGAATCGAACCCGCGACACGCAGCGCAGCAGTCAATCGCTTAACCACTGCGCCAACCATGCCTTTAAAATGTACGGACGGACGGTGCACAAGGGTGTGCGGGACACAAGTCCACTCTCTCATAGTCCGATGGGACAGCAATTCGACAAGACCTGATAGATTTCAGGCGCAGGACTAACGGGTTAACGTGCATTCCGAGTCACGTAGGGGTCATGGTTAGCGTTGAAAATGCCGAAAATAACAATTTGTTTTTTTCACGAAAAAAAAAACAAATTGTGGTTTTTTTCCGTTTTTTTCGCATGTTACATAGAAAAATTGACGGAAGGTATCCTTTGGAAAGAAACAGGATTCTATAGAATGTTTCGCTTGATGTTTTGAAAAGTTGAAAAAAACAAGTTTTATTGAAATTGAAATATATTTTAATAGGTGAAATACACAAAAGTGGGGGCGGGCGCGCTTATCTCGCCGATATATTTTTTCATTCTACCCTCCATTTTATTAGTACGTATTATTATGGAAAGAGATAAAACATAGAATATCTTAAGTTAAATATAGTAAGAACGGATTTGAATAAAAAAAACATGAAAGTTTCCCGTTTCTTTCATATTTTTCGGTTTTTTTCGGTTTTATTGAAAAAAAAACTTGAAATATATATTGACAAATTTTCTTGAAACTTTCGAATGAAACATTGAAAAAAACGACGGAATTGGAAAGAAACGGGAATTTTTCCTGCTTTTTTCTGCTTTGGTATGTAAAGATGGTCACCCATCCGCGGACCAACTGCGATAAGCGTAGTTTAACCTGATCGAACGATCAGTGCGGCTTTTATTACTTAGCCACAAGCCAATGATGAAATTATCAATATCCTCATCTGCCTAGCCTTTCCCCAACTATATTGGGGTCGGCTTCCAGTCTAACCGGATGCAGCTGAATACCAGTATTTTACATGGAGCGACTGCCTGTCTGACTTCCACAACCCAGTTACTGGGTAATACGATTCCCCTAGGTAAGGCTGGTTGTTAGACTTTCGGGCTACTGATGACCCGTAACGGCTGTCAAAGATGAAATTATCAATATATCCCTTGAAATTATATTTGCTGCAAATAGCGATATTTCTTATTCAGAAGCACCCTCAGCTAACCACAAATTAAAATCAAAAAGCTTTCCAACCAGATTTTTTCAACCAAACTTCTAAGAAAACTTCAGGAAGCTATAACATACAACAATAGATTCTATTTGCAGCCGCACAACGCATCAGATATAAACTCTGATGTCATCACTGACGTCAGCAGTAATACGTCAGACGACATGGCATTGGAAAGATATAATATGGCAGATGTAAAGATTGTGGATGGTGTGACAACAGTCAGTACACGGAGAGAAAAATCTTAGAAAAATTACTGTGCTGTCTCATAATCTGAGTGCATTTGAGTGGTAATGGAAAATTTACCATGCTAGCACAGTAAAAATTCATATGCAGTACAGTAAAATTTATTGGACAAATAGTGAATTTTTCTCAATCTCACTCAGAAAATTTCCTGTAGATGTCACTTGCACTCATTTTACAGCGGCGAGCACAGTAATTTGTCTAAGAATTTTCTCTCCGTGTAGTAGTAGAGATTTGCTTTATCCTTTTGGTTTTTTGCATACCATTACCGCTGTACTCCTGGAGGGGGTCAGCAGAGGGGTAATATTATAGGCCGTACGTCCGTGGACGTGAACAAAACCAGTATAACCTAGCCTCTTATTCTATTCCATGCGTCATGATCGTAAACGGGCGCCGTCAGTAGGGACTGCCGGTCGATTCTGTAAAAATCTCACCGTGAAAACATACGTCGAGTGAGCTGTCAGTGTCATCCCTCTGATGCTAGGGATTGACCAAGCAAACATTTTTAACCCTCTATGATTCATAAGCTGGGATTTATTTGATTTTTTGGATTAGAGATGATTACAAAAAAATAAAATACACGTGTTTCTGTGTTTTCATTATTTTTAATTATTTGGGAAGAAAATTACAAAAATTGCAACAATCACTTTTACCAACAAAAACAAAATAAAATGTGAAAGTATTCAAAAATAACGTTACAAAATAAAGTTCATACACTTACCTCTCCAATTTATCAATATAATACACGAAATATAATATAAATAATACAAGAAAAAAAATGGAAATTTAATACATAATGGTATGGAACCCCTGGTGTGTGTCCGTCTCGCTCTGGCCGGGTTTTTTGTTATTTATTTATTTAAACTTTTCACATAAGAGTGGTCCCGGTTCTTCTTAAAAGACCAATTCCACAACCCCCCTGTGCAACGCCTGTAAGGCACATCCCTGGGGAGACTGTAAAGGGGCCTCCCCTGAGCTTCACTATGCACGGCAGCACGTGACCACTGTGCCACCGTCTTCCCTGGCGTCGCCAAATGTAAAATACTTTTATTCAGCTGCATACGGTTAGACTGGAAGCCGACCCCAACATAGTTGGGAAAAGGCTAGGCAGATGATGATTTAAGTGAGCACAAACGAGTTTCCAGGTTGCTACTAAAAAAATTCTAATAGAAAAACTCAATTACGCCGGTCACTCGAAGCCAGGACCTCACCCCAATGAGGAAGTCATAAAAACCTTAATACTGAAATAAATTTTGTTTTAAATAAAATTACAATTCCGACTTCTGAAGGAAAATTACATCGTGTGCGTGCGTGCGTGCGTGCGTGCGTGCGTGCGTGCTTGCGTGCGTGCGTGCGTGCGAGCGTGCGTGCGGGCGTGGGCGTGGCCGTGGGCGTGGGTGTGGGCGTGCGTATGTGTGTGTGCTGTGTGTGTATTCAAACTTCTAAACGGCTGAAGCGATAGGGTGGAAATTTTATATGGGTATTTCAATGGTTTCCTGGATTATTTTAAAAATACAATTGGACCCGGTAGGTGGCGCTGCTGTCGGTATGTCAACTACTAAACGGCTTGACCGATTGGGTTGAAATTTCGTATGTGTGTTTCCATGGTTTCACAAACACGAATGTATTAAGCCTACCTAATCTATCTTTCAATACATATATAAATAAACCAATTACATTAACCACATTATTTAAAAAAATCCTCCCCTAAGGGTGTGAAACTGGACATCAAAATGTAAACGGCGGGAATTCCGAATTCTACGCAAACGAAGTTGCGGGCGGATGTTAGTAATAAATATTATGAAATTATTGGAACTTGACAACGTCTGTCGATGAAATTGATTATAGCTTAAGTTTGATGCATGTGGCATACAATTCATTAGAAAATATACAGCGTCCATTTTAAACCAACAGTAGGTATAAAATTACAAATAGTCAAACGAGGCCAACTTTAACACTGCATCGGCGGTCGCAGGCGATCGATAGTGTTTTGTTATTCATTTGCATTTACTACCAATGAAACGTCGGTTAGTTTACTCTTTGTGGTAATTGTTTATTTGATCATTAAATGTTGGCTTGCATTGTATAAAATTCTAGGTATCTCTGTGTGTTTGACCCGCACTGAGTTGATTCTTTGCAAAGTCACCCATGAAATGTAATTCACAAATAAGACAACATAACGACCACATACACCGTGAAGGGTAGGCAAAGTTCCGTAACAGACATCACCCTATATGCTGGAGAGTTTGTTGCGCCACTCTTCTCACCAACCAACTAAAATGCTAGGAAGTGGTGTAGGGCGGGCGGACTGTTATATTATGTAATCTTGACGTTTAAAAAGTACTGACTCGGCCTAATTTGAATAAATGATTATGGAGTGTAAATTCAA
Source organism: Eremobia ochroleuca (assembly GCA_949629135.1). Lineage (NCBI taxonomy): Eukaryota > Metazoa > Arthropoda > Insecta > Lepidoptera > Noctuidae > Eremobia > Eremobia ochroleuca. Next base: position 8,496,654 of record OX451411.1, on the reverse strand, counting down.
ATTCCGGGCTGCTAACGAAAAACCCAATAACACTTCAACCGGCCTAGATATCGAAGCCGTCAGTCCTACTAACCTAAAGTTCGTCGTGTTATCATCTTTTCATTTGTTTTTACAAGCAGTAAATAGTAAAGCCAAGGAAATTATTTGACTAACAACTAAAATAGTCGATATTCAAAACACAACTGAGGGCAATTCCCATTATTTTATTAACGCTCTAATCTCAGTCTAAATCTGTCAAAATACCTCTAACTGATGTCGCTGAGACGGGAGGTTTGAATTTGAACCTTTTTCAAGTAAGCACCAAATGGTCAAGGAACCATTTTATTGTTAAAAACCTTAGTTCTATAACATTTTTAATATAATGTTTGTTTTCCCTTAAAATTAAATTAAAATAAAAAGAACATTGTATCCACTGTCCAGGTGCAATACGTGTTATACAGTTTATTTTACCAAAATAAAGTAAACATTTTGTCCAAAAACATCTATAAACCCTATGACCAAAACAATGTTCTAAGTGATCGTTCCAGAACACGGTAAACAAGACTTACAGCGTCATACGACAACAACATGTCAATGACACGACTTTAACTTCGTTTAATAGAAGAACAAGAATGTTATTTTTGTCCTCTTCATATCATGCATGACGTAACGTGACGTAGTTAAATCAAAATATTTTCATCATCTGCCTAACCTTTTCCCAACTACGTTGGGGTCGGCTTCCAGTCTAACCGGATGCAGCTGTGTACCAGTATTTTAAATGGAGCGACTGCCTATCTGACACACAGTTACTGGTTAATGCGATACCGCTTGGTAAGACTGGTTGTTAGATTTTTCCTTGATTGCACATACCTAAATGAACTATAGTATCTAAGATCACACCGAAACGTTATAGGACATTATTCAAGAACGAAATCCCTCAGATATACAACGTGTAACGTTAATTGCGCAAAACCTAAAAATAGTTTGATCAGAATAACGAGCAGAATTAATTGAACCAATTTTTAATATAGGTCACATTTTTCAAAAAAATCTTCATTAAAAACGTTGCCGTGTCTATTTATTAATAGGTCAAGCAACCCAATGTCAGCGCGGCGCAGCGGCCCGGCGACGACTCATCCCTCGATAACGCGTCGTCGCAGACCCAAGAAACGATCAGAATGGCCAGTAAAACTAAAACAGCACATAAAACCTTTAACATTTTTTTAATGACTTATTTTCTCTCTGAAATAGGTCAATTGAATCAGAAATCAGTTGGGGTGTCTGAGGTTTTGCGCATTTAACGTTACACGTTGTATAGTTAGGTAAGTATCTACACTTTATTGACCAAGCAATGATATCAAATGTTACAGCGGTGGATAGTAACTCAATCCCCCTGCGATATAAGATAGCCTTCCTTGAGCAAGATCGATCGCATTGCAAGTCAAGAACCACGCAAAATGTATATGCAAATAATACTGTTGAAGAATGACCCATCTCAAAGCCGTCATCTACGCATTCTGTACAACAAACTAAAGCTTTGTTTTTCTAGGAGAGCGGTTCCGTCATATCTTAACGACAGACATGAAAATCTGTAATTTTCATCAGTTTTTGTCAATTTATGGGCATATGATACGGACTTTAAAATGTCGTGAGGAATGTTTTGAATATGAATAAGGATGGCTTTAAGAGTAGGGGAAGACCAAAGAAACGATGGATGGAGTGTGTGAGCGATGATACAGTTATTAAAGGGGGGATTACCGAGATGACGACTAATAGAGAAGTATGGAGGAAAATATATATTTTTTTAAATTATTTCTTTATAGTCAGTGGGCCAGCTTTACCTCGATCTCACCTGGTGAAAAGTGATGGGTGAGGTCTATGATAGAACGAGCAAGCCCAGAAGATGCTTATTCACCCATGCTTTGAAGGTTGACGGGTTATACGTGGAAGGGAACACAGACGCTGGCCGAGAGTTCCACGCTTTGGCACATGTTCACATCGTTAGAAGAGACTTCTATATTAGTCGCCATCTCGGCAAAAATTTGAGTTTAAATACTACCTATTGGACTACTCGAGAATTACTTGATTTAATTTCATTGAAAGACCAACAGTTTGCGAGATTGTTACAATACCAACTCAGAACCTCCTTTTGTTACTCTTTCACGCAAAACTACTGAACGGATTTTGATGAAACTAAACAAAATATAGCTTATACATCAGAATAACACATAAGATACTTTTTATTCCGATATTCCTAAGGAATAAACATGTATGACAGCGCGGGGCTAGTAAAAAAAAAAACATTTAAAATAACGTTTAAACTACAAATACTACAATTTATAATACTACATTTCAGCATTAATTAATTAATGCTATTAATTAATAACTTCGACTGCCCCGTTGGTCTTGTGTGTCTATGCATGGGGTCCTGGGTTCGATTCCCAAGTCGGGCAAAGTGTTATTAGGTTTTTCCATTAGGAATTTCTCAGTAGCAGCCCGGAGTTTGAAAGTTGGTGGTGTGATACCCCCGTGCCTCGGAAAGCACGTAAAGCCGTTGGTCCCTCGCCTGATCTCTGCCCAGTCGGGTTAGATTGCCGTCCCATCGGACTATGAGAGTAAAGGAACAGAGAGTGCACCTGTATTTGCGCACACACTTGTGCACTATAATATCTCCTGCGAACCTGGCAAATCTTCGTTGAGATTGGCCACCGTGACCGATATCGGTCAGGGGATTGTTTTTAATTAATACACGCAGAAAAAATTCATAGAAAAATTACTGTGCTCGTCACTGTAAAGTGAGTGCAAGTCACATAGGAAAATGATATATATAGAAAATTTTCTGAGTGAGATTGGGAAAAATTCACTATTTGTCCAATAAATTTTACTGTACAGCATAAGGATTTTTAGTGTGCTAGCATGGTAATTTTTCCATTACCACTCAAATGCACTAAGATTATGAGACAGCACAGTAATTTTTCTAAGATTTTTCTCTCCGTGTAGCTTCGCTAAGCCATCTAGCCACTAAATCGTCTACTTTTAATACAGATAATGAACCCAATGGCTGGTCGATCGTATCGATGACATTTACATCAGATGTAGGGTAGTAGGTCAGTGGTGCAACTAGTAATACCTGCATGTCGATTCTGTAAAAATCTCACCGTGACAACTTGCGTGGAGTGAGCTGTCAGTGTCATCCCACTGATGCTGGGGATTGACTAAGCAAACATTAACAATCATAATCGAGATTTTAAAACTATTTTTTATGCTAATTCTATTGATCATTTTATATAATTTCAAAACTTGTAGGTACCTATTCTAGTCGTTAAATCATTACTATTTTGTGGGGTTTTAAAACAAAATAGCAAAACAGAAACTTAGTCAAAATATAAATTTTGTTGGTTTTTCTTTTTTTTCCTAGATTAAAAAACCCCACAAAGTAGTAATATTTTCATAAGTAAAATACTAGCTTTGAAGTTGTATAAAATGATCAATAGAATTAGCATAAAAAATATTATTAAAATCTCGATTATGATTGTAAATGTTTGCTTACATGGACATTCCCTAGTATCAGGTGGGATGACACTGACAGCTCACTCTACACTTCACTTAAGTTTTCACGGTGAGATGGTAACAGAATCGCACTGCTGTACTTGTTAATAGTTACTGAGAACTGACCTTTACAATGTACCGGCGAACCAGCTAGTTGGTACACAGGCTACTTTTAAAACAATGTTGTGAGTTTGCTGAATATAACATAATATAACATTATAAAGAGGTAAAATGTATGAGTTTGTATGTAGGGGGTAATCTTCGGAACTTCTGATCCGATTCCTAAATTCTTTTCACTAAAGGGAACCTTTACTTTAGATATTCATTTTAATGATATGTTATAAGGGATTTTTTTTTTCGAGGGGCCCGTGGCTAAATAATAACAGCCGCACAGGTCGATCGATCAGGTTAAGCTACGCTTGCCGCGGTTGGTCTGTGGATGGGTGACAATCTTTAAATACCGAGACTCCTCCGTGCCTCGGAAAGCACGTTAAGCCGTTGGTCCCGGCTGTTATTCGTGAATCTTTAACAGTCGTTACGGATCGTCAGTAGCCTGAAAGTCTGACATACAGTCTTACCTAGGAGTATCGTATTACCCAGTAACTGGGTTGTTGAGGTCAGATAGGCAGTCGCTCCATGTAAAATATGGTATTCAGCTGCATCCGGTTAGACTGGAGGCTGACCCCAACGTAGTTGGGAAAAGGCTAGGCAGATGATGCTGTAAAGGGCAATTTCTATCTACATGAAATGCACAGCGTATCTAATGTATTTAATTGGATACGGAATAATAGGTAGGTACTGTATTGTTTAAAATAGCTTGGTAAATAACCCGATTTTTTTTTTGTAATATCGCATCTTCGGTGCAACAAAGTCACAATTCAGGGCACTTTTTCTGTTATGTCTTTTATTACGATTTTTTGATAATTCAATATAAGATTTTTAACGTAAAACTGTAGCCAACAAAATAAACTATTAATTTTATAAAGATTTCAAACCTACTGACTAAATAGTAATCCAGAAATGAGGAAATAATGCGAAAAAAAATTTAGTCTTCTCCTGTAAAATTAAAAAAATGAGCTGTTGTGACTTTGTGGCACCGAAAGTGCGATATGTAAAAGATAAAAATCGTTACTGTGGGTTACGAGTATCCTTAGAAGATAAACATATACCATGGCGGACTTTCTGTAATACATTAATATGATCTATCTGGTAAGGTTTAGTCAGCATTTGCAAAGTAATCGCTCAAAAATGTGATGTTACGCAAATCTTGAAATTTCTCGGCTTTTCTCTACTATAATATGCATGTATTAACATATTTTTTTTTTTTTTAATTTTTTTTTTTTAAATATTGTATTTACTAACACAATATGGATTTTTTATTATCAGAAATAAACATTTTGATTTGATTTGATAAAAACCTTCTTTTTGAATCACTTTATCCATTGCTGAAAACTGCAGTAAAATCCGTTGCGTAGTTTAAAAGATCTAAGCGTACAGACAGCGGTAGCGACTTTGTTTTATACTATGTAAGATAAGACATGTGTATGGAGGCGCAAACAGAAGCTTCATAGAAATAAAATATTTGACTCACTTAATTTTGAGAGAAACAGACAGTCATTACAATGCCTATAATATGGCATTCACCACTTGAGGGGGCATAACCAAGACTTATCTAAGTAATCTCACTTAATATGAGCCCCGGGGATATGAAATTCCATGGGGTTTGGTTTGGGTCATAGGCGAAGCGAGAGCGGCAAATGTCAATGAAAATAATCCTGGAATAATTGTGATTACTAGTCTTACTAGGCTAAATAATAACCGCTGCACAGATCGATCGATCAGGTTAAGCTACGCTTGCCGCGGCTGGTCCATGGATGGGTGACAATTGACACAATTGACCTTGACACACCGAGACCGCTCCGTGCCTCGAAAAGCCCAACGGCTTTTCGAGGCACGGAGCGGTCTCGGTATCCACGGTCGGTTGCTATCCACGAATGACATCCGGGACCAACGTCCCGGATGTCATTCGTGGATCTTTGACAGTCGTTACGGGTCGCCAGAAGCCCGAAAGTCTGACAACCAGTCTTACCAAGGGGTACCGTAGTACCTACTCACTAACTGCGTTGTGAAGGTCAGTTAGGCAGTCCCTCCATGTAAAATACTTGTATTCAGCTGTATCCGGTTAGACTGGAAGCCGACCTCAGCATAGTTTTTTAGTATTTTTATATGGAGCGACTGCCTATCTGACCTCCACAACCCAGTTGCTGGGTAATGCGATACCCCCTGGTAAGACAGGTTGTTAGACTTTCGGGATTCGCACGAATTGCTTTAATTATCAGTATAAAAGTACTATCATTTAGGTATGTGGTAGAATACAATATTTATTTATTACGGTATCGTACACAAACATGACAATATATATTACATTAAAAAGTTGAAACACACACGAACATTCGCGCAAGCGCCCTGCGCCGCCTAAACGAAACAACAGGCGCAGGCATACATTTTCGTCGCGCCGTAGAAAGACAGGGGGATACTTCCTCGCCTACGCCGCGCCGCCGGCTGTCTACTCACCATCCGTCTTACGAATTTTCGATCAGGTCACGTGTCCTGACGCGAGTTTAACATTTTCTACCCATTACAAAAAAAGTGTACAACGCCGCTAAAGAAGTTTTCACTTCAAAAAATCTTAGTCTCCTCTCTCTTGCACCACGCGCCACCCAAACGACATTAAGTTCGGCTCTCTCCGTGTTTTATGGAGGCCCGTGGTTTTTGTACAGCCTATGTCATGACGTCACCGAAGAACAGCTACGTCACCGAATGTTCGACGATTACGTTCACGCTACGCGCTTGAGGGAGTGAATTGGGAGGAGGATTAGGGATAGAGTACTGCGTCAAGGACTTTCTTGAGAGATCAGGGTTTTCTTTGGTAATTTCAGCGGGGTAATTGCGTAATACACTCATCATCTGCCTAGCCTTTTCCCAGCTATGTTGGGGTCGGCTTCCAGTCTAACCGGATGTCAAACTTTCGGGCTACTGACGACCCGTTACGACTGTTAAAGATCCACGAATGGCAGCTGGGGCTGGGCCCAACGGCTTAACGTGCTTTCCGAGGCACGGAGGGGTCTTGGTATGTGAGGATGGTCACTCATCCACGGACCAACCGCGGCAAACTTAGCTTAACCTTAGCGATTGATCCGTGCGGCTGTTATTACTTAGCCACAAGCCCCTCGTGTATATTTGCGTAATACACTATGGACATAATAAAGCTTAAGAGTTGGTTTGTTTGGACGCGTAAATCCCAAGAACTACCAGTCGGTTTTGAAAAACTATTTTTGCATTTGATAGTATATTTTTCGAGGAAGGCTTATCATCACGCTAAAACAAAAATTTCGTGCTATTCTGTAAAAATCTCACTGTGATAACTCGGGTGAAGTGAGCTTAAAGTGAGCAGTCATTAGTGTCAATCTCTAGCATCCGATGGAATGACAGCTCACTTCACCTAACTTCTCACGGTGAGATTCTAACAGAATCGACCGGCTGTATTGTTTTTGTATTTTCTCAGCTCCTACCCTTTCGATTTAGCGCTTTAGCGTCTGCCTTTTCGCTTTGCATTTTTTCAAAAAAAAAGGAAAGCGGAAAGGGCAGGCGGTGCCATTTGACGGGATTTGTTGAGGGATCAAGAAATGTTACGCGAAAAGAAGGAAAGAAAATAAGTTTATGTGACCCAGGTTAAGTAAGGCACGCAATATTCACGCAAAAACAAAAACAGAAAAAAAAAACGTGGATGAAGTCGCGAGCTGTAGATAGGTTTTTAATAAAAGTACAGCGAGTAATCCACTCTGTTCAGTAATGTCTTCACTTCGTGCGAAGGGAGACAATTACTTATGCTAGGGTTCCCGATTTAGAAAAGAAAATTAATTAGAAAGGTTTTCTAGTTAGGGTTCCGTACCCAAAGTGTGCCAACTTGACCCTATTACTAAGGCTCCGCTGTCCGTCTGTCACAGGGCTGCATCTTATGAACCGTAATAGGAAGAAACTTGAAATTTTCACAGAGACTGTAGAAATATGGCTGCTATAACACATTCTCATAGTATTTGTTTAGTTTTTTATTAAGTGAATAATTAATTACGATTTTATGCGTGCACTGACTGCGTGCACTGACTGCACAGGTCCACTCAATCTGTGTGGTTCTTTCCTCAAAAGACCACTTCAGACACCAATCTACATGGTCCTCAAAGATAAAAGATTATGTCCGGATTTTTATATACACATTGACATTGATGAATTTTATATAAACAATGACATGGATATTTACTTTGTAAAGTATCTTATTTTTTATTATTATTACTGTGAGTGTGAAGACTATGTGGGTCATTTCTTTTTTCGGTTTCCTTCTTAGTTAGTTTTAATCATGATCTGGCAGTTTGAGTCATTTATGCGGCCTACCCAAATGTCCTTTCATTGGTATTGTTCGTCGAATCGTAAGGCTCCTCAAGTTCTGAGTTGAGCTGCACGATTTTTGACAAATGTGTGCACTGACGGGTACAGGTCCGCTCAATCTGTGTGGTTCTTTACTCAGAAGACCATTTCAGACACCAATCTACATGGTCTTCACATTATCTGACCAAGATTATGTCTGGACTTTAAAAGAGACTGTGACCTCTGAGTTTGTTTCGGCCTTTCTTCTCAGAGTAGTCAGATAGGAAACGCCGACCTCATCTAGTGTAAAAAAATTTGATTGACATGTAAAAGTGTTTGTACAAACCTACTTACAGAAAATAAATCATTTATCATTATCATTTATGTATTCTTTTTGTCTCCTTTACTCTTTCACACGCTGTCTACATCTCTCTATCTAATGTCCTATCGCAGGTATGCTGGAAGAGATTTCTTAAGAAATAAGCGTCACCTTTGTACTTATTTTCCTGTTCTGTTTTTTCTTGTTTGTTTATATGTATATGTGTGTACATAAATGGTAAAATTAAATAAATCAAATAAATATCATCACCTCGCCTAGCCTTTTCCCAAGTACGTTGGGGTCGGCGCCCAGTCTAACCGTACGCAGCTGAATACCAGTATTTTACATGGAGCGACTGCCTATCTGACCTCCACAACCCACTTACTGGGTAATACGATACCCCTTGGTAAGACTGGTTGGAACTGTCTTATTTAAAAAAAGATAACTGGAAATCTCAGTTTCTATGGGAAATTTAAAATTGGTGTAATTTGGCTGAATACATCAATGGCTGTAACACTATTTTTCGAAAATGTTTGTAATTAACTTTTTAGACCTGCTTATGTGTACGAAGTTTCATTAAAATCGGTTCATTCGTTTCGAAAAACAAGGGCTTGAAGGTTTGTACGAAATGCCGTACGGCGTAAACGACCTTAACGTTCTCCGTATGCCACAGACCTTAAAAACCCTTAATGCAATATGCAGTGTTCAATATTTTACGGTGGTACCCTTTGTGTGCGATTCCAACTCGCACTTGGCCGCTTTTTTATTTATAATTCCAGCCGTGCGATTCTGTAACCATCTCACCGTGAAAACTTGGGTGAAGTGAGCGTAGAGTGAGCTGTCATTCGCTAGAGATTATTACTATTAAGTGCTCACTTCACTTATGATTTCACGGTGAGATTTTTACAGAATTTGCAAAATTATTTCACTTTTCCAGTCTACAACTCGACTCTAGTAGCTTTTCTACTGAAACACTATCCTAGACCACTGCATTGTGCCAGTGCACTGTGCCACTGTACTTTACCACTGCACTCTCCCGCTATACTATCACACTCCACTCTTCCACTACACTCTCCCACTGTACTCTCCTACTGAACTCTCATATTCTTCTCGACCACTGCACTATCCAACTCTACTCTCCCACTGCTCGCACCCACTGCACTCAACCACTGCGCTCAACCATCAGTGTCCAAGAAAGACAATGTCTTATTAAGACGTTTTATGTGTGTAATACTAGCATTCCAGTTCTGGTAACGCTATTGTTACCAATTTAGAATAGAGACTGAATTAGAAAGGTTCCACTATACTCTCCCACTCTACTCGACCACTGCACTCTTTCACTGCACTCTCCCAATTTACTCGCCCGCTACACTCTCCCACTACTGGTCCACTACACCCTCCCACTATACTCGCTCGCCACGTCCCGATTATTTATCAAATTCTATGAATGAAGGTCAGTGCATCTCGTATAGCGCTGTTAACAAACACTAGCCATAAAACCGTGACAAGGATAAACCGCGTAAGTGAACGATAGCGGTAACCGGATATCACCGGTTATAACAAGCTCCGGGCAGTGACGTCAGCGGGGGAGTGAAGCTAATGGAGTGACGGTTTTCTTTTTTTAAGATAGTGGACATTCTTTTTTTATCTTTTGTTTTTAGAGTTCCGTATCCTTTCAGGGACCCTATTCCTAAACATACTTCTGTCCGTTCATACATCTCTTTGTCACCGGGCTGTGTGTTTCTAACCGTTAAAGATAGCATAAGCGTAATTAGTCTACGATGTTTCCACTGCTGGGACACAGGCCTCCTCTCGATGAGAGGGAGTGTTCCGTAATCCACCACGCGGGCCCAGTGCGGGTTGGTAGATGTCACATGCCTTAGTATTTTTGGTTCTGAGACATGCCGCTATTGCGCATATTATAGAGGGTGGTCATATTATAGAGGGTATATATAGAGGGTGTCCGGTAATTAATGGATAACCTTGAAATGGCTTATAGCAGAACTAATGGCCGTTCAGAAAAATATAAGATATATAAGAAAAAAAAAAATTGGTTGTCTGTAAAGTCGGTTTACGGACGATAATTTTACGTGATAACGTCATAGTGGAAGAGAGATAGATGCGTCACAAGCCGAACGCTTAGGCCGATCGTGCCTCTCTATCGCTTGTTCCGCGCTCTCGTGTCGAGTCATGCTTTTTCGTACGTGCAGCCGGCGCTCATCGATTTATAAAATGTTATCACGTCAAAAAATCGTTATCAAAAATAGATTTCTAATCGCTCACCCTATGTTCCAAATGAAAAGCAAGCAAACTACCTATTGCTCTAAAATTTGCTTAAACTGAGCACACTGAATTGAAAACAGCATACAATGTTGTCGCATGGAAATTAACTCGCCGTTTGTGTTTAAACTTCATTCAGTAGAATTTATCTTCCATTTTAAATTGTACTCGAACATCTGTCAACATATTTTGTAGAGACAACGCATTTCAGAATAAGTAGTCATTAAAATAAATGATGAATGCGATACGGATTAATCTGTTTCATGCGTGGCCGCCATTTTGAAAAAAAAAAGAACAAGATGGCGGTGGACAGGTAGGCATGCCATGGACCTTCAAAGCCCTTACATGAGTTTGAATTCAGTTTTTGAACTTAATGCAGGCAAGAACAGATCTTTTTACTTGTTTAAACTGTACCTACTCCAACATCTGTCAGTACATTATTTTTGTTCAACGTATTTCAGAATAAGTAGGCTTAAAATGAATGATGACTGCGATACGGATTAATCCACAATGAACATAAAATAAACTTCCAAATGTAAATGCTTTTACATGATTCTGAATGCAGTTTTTGAAATGACTGCAGGCAAGCTCTGCTTACATTAAATATAGATGTTTTAGTGTCCACTTTTTGCAATACCTACTAAAAAACTAGCTTCTGCACGCGGCTTCGCCCGCAAAAAAGTAACTTTCAACTATTATCCCAAGGGAACACATTACAGGGATAAAAAGTATCCTATGTGTTAATCCAGGAAATAGTCTATCTATGTGCCAATTTTCATTCAAATCAGTTCAACTGCTTACGGTTTTATAAATACCGTAGGTGTAACAGCTTTTACAAAAGAATTAAAAAAAAATATATATATATATATGCAACGTGTAACGTTAAACGCGCAAAACCTCAGACACCCCATATTAAAAATTGTACCCACCTATATTAAAAAGTGGTTCAATTGATTCAATTGAAAAGTGGTTGAATTGAATCAATTGAACCACTTTTTAATATAGGTCACATTTTTCAAAAAGTCTTCATTAAAAACGTTGCCATGTCTATTTATTAATAAACCTTATTTAATATTCCACCCTCGATAAAGCGTCGTCGCAGACGCAAGAAACGATCAGAATGGCCAGTAAAACTAAAACAGCACATAATACCTTTACAATTTTTTTAATGGCTTATTTTCTCTCTGAAATAGGTCAATTGAATTAAAAATCAGTTGGGGTGTCTGAGGTTTTGCGCATTTAACGTTACACGTTGTATAATTCTTATACGTATTACATATAGTTACATTCTATCGTACTAAGTGATGGGATCGAATGTATTCGCTTCAAATTAATAAATCGTTTTGTGTTAAATATATTTAATAACATTAGAAAAACTTTGCATCCACTCAAATATCAATTAAGTATATTGGGTGTCCGGAAAGTCATGGATTACCTTTTACCTGCTGATGGGCCACATTGGGATCTACCAATAAAAAAAAAATGACCATGGTAAATGTGTTATGGTTTCCGAGTTTTTTGATGTTTAATGAAATTTTGGAATATCTCTACCTTTGATCAGTTTTTTCCATGCCATTTCTACGAATGAAAACTTTTTCGAGTACAGGTTTAATTTATTTTCATCTTAAATCATCCTACTATCGATTGAATACAAGAACGTTACAGATATCATCTTTAAAATACCTAAAATTTAGTTTCAAACTTAAAAATTTTCACCAAAAAAAATTTTACCTTATTTTTGATCGTCCCTGGTGAAAAAAAAAAATGTTGGTAGGTCATTTTTTTATTGATAGATCTCAATGTGGCCCATCAGCAGGTAATCGGTAAACCATGACTTTTCGGACACCCCGTATAATTTAAACAATCCTAAATACCTATATATTTTGAAGAGTCCAGTGGATTTATATTGCGGATTTTTTACATTGTTAATTAAACAACCAAATAAATATTGTATTTAATAATAATAAGCACAGGAACAGGCTCCGCACCATTTTTATTTAATAGCAAAACATCAATACTACATATAAATTAAAGTGTAAATAATCGAAATGTTACGTTGTTGCAATCACTAGTTCCACCTGTAAAAAAACAATTAACCTCGTGGACAGAGTGTAGAAAGTAATATAAAAAAAAACATTTTCTGCAAACAAACAAAGAAAACCCACACTATCCTACAGTAGAAAAGGGGCATTAAAACCGGTAACAACCGGATTGATCCAGTAAATTAACAAGCAGACCTCGTCCAATAATGCAGGGACACGGATTAATGCATTCACTGGGAACGATCGCGGCACGGAAACCGGATATTATTGGATATAACTAGTTACGACTGGATATAGCCGCTCGGTTCACGCCGTTGTCACCGGGGCAATTTATTTGCGTAAGGAATCATTTTTTGCGTAGTATTATAATGTTTTTTTGTTTTTGTGGACCGTGTTTTTGTCATTTAAATAACATTTTTACTCACCCGCAACCGGCAAATGGCATGCGTGAAGTATTTTTTTTTAACACTGTTGTGCAAAGGCCTTTCCCAAATCCTTCCAGGAACCAGGAAGGTTTTCAATCAATAATTTATTATTTGTAAAACATAGGTAACAAAAAAAATACATATCTATGGTAAGACATACAAATATCTGTAGTTTTAAAGTTTACAGTAAAAAATAAAATAAAAGTAAAAGTAAAAAAATTGGCACAGAAATTAGAAAATGTTGAAGTTACCAACCTAATCGTTCAAGAGCTCGTCAACCGTATAATAACAATTTATCAATTAAAATTTTTTGCAAAGTTTTCTTGAACTTCTGAATCTGATCGGGTATTTTACTATAAATTCTTTTGTTTCCCGTGCCATCTCGAACCAGCCCTCGTGGTACGCGTTTAGGTCGCCTCGTCATCTCTTTCTGGGCCTCCGACGGCGACGTCCATCTTTAGGCACCCATTGTGTGGAGACCTTTGCCCAACTTTTTTTTTAATCTTCTTTGGCTTTAACTTCAAGCCTTTATTTATTTAAAATCACGTATTTATTTTGGCAAGGATCTCGTTTTAACAAACAAAAGTATTAAAGTCATTTGGACTCCAGCCTTAACATCTCTCCTGCCTGGGTAACTTCCCTTGGGTACCCTTCATTCCTCCACAACCACCACACGTTATGTAGGTACTCTAATTTAGCCGGGACGATATTGCACCTTCGGGACCTATCTGTAGGTAGTCTAGTACACAGAGTATTGTATGCATTATAAGCAAGTGTGTTCATTAGTCTACAGTGCTGGCAAGTAGACTATTTTTTTGAGCGGGATATTATCAAATAACTTCTCCCGCTCTGGGCGGAGCGGGAGGGCGTGTCAGACTTTTACTGACTAAAACCCACCCGTGTTCCTTCAGTTATCCCGCATAACCCGCGACCCTGAAATAACCCGCGACCCTGGCACAACCTGTGACCCTGGAATATCCCGCGACCCTGAAATAACCCGCGACCCTGGCACAACCCGCGACCCTGAAATAACCCGCGACCCTGGCACAACCCGCGACCCTGGAATAACCCGCGATCCTGAAATAACCCGCGACCCTGGCACAACCCGCGACTCTGGAATAACCCGCGACCCTGAAATAACCCGCGACCCTGGAATAACCCGCGACCCTGAAATAACCCGCGACCCTGGCACAACCCGCGACCCTGGAATAACCCGCGACCCTGAAATAACCCGCGACCCTGGAATAACCCTCGACCCTGAAATAACCCGCGACCCTGGCACAACCCGCGACCCTGGAATAACCCGCGACCCTGAAATAACCCGCGACCCTGGCACAACCCGCGACCCTGGCTGGCAAGTAGACTTGAATTCAGATTTAAACTACTCGTAGTTAGCTAGCTTAGCGTAATCAGCTCATATGGTTCGCCTGCATGGATGTCGGAAATTATACCACGGGAATGTGCCACCGAGACAAGCCTATGTTACTGCTTGTAACATCTGCTATCTGTCAGTGAAAGTCCTGTCAAAATCGGTACAACTGTTTTGGACATTAGCCGAAACAAACAGACAGACAAAAATTTTAAAAATAGTTTTTTGTTATTATAGTATATACTTTCTTTATGCACGTGATAAAAAGCTGTTATTTTGACATTACAAACAGACACTTCAATTTTATTTATTTTTATTTAGATGGTCGTTAATTTAAATATCACTTTAGTAAGCCCGCTTGTGGCTAAGAAATAACAGCCGCACGGTTCGATCGATCAGGTTAAGCTACGCTTGGAACGGTTGGTCCGTGGATGGGTGACCATCTTTACATACCAAGACCCTCCGTACCTCGGAAAACACATTAAGCCATTGGTACCGGCTATCATTCGTGGATTGAACTGTAGTTACGGGTAGTCAGTAGCCCGAAAGTCTGACAACCAGTCTTACCTAGGGGTATCGTATTACCCGGTAACTGGGTTGTGGAGGTCAGATAGGCAGTCACTCCATGAAAAATACTGGTACTCAGCTGCATTGGTTAGACTGGAAGCCGTGCCTAACATAGTTGAGAAAAGGCTAGGCAGGTACAGTACTTTTTACTGGTGCATAAAGTTTTAATAAATATTAAAATAAATAAATTATGTAAACCCGTAATACCTACCCCTGAAAATGATGAGTTATCAAATAATAACAGTCTGTAACTCCAAACTGTAGGTAGTTTGATATTAACTGTCATGTAAGATGACCCTCTTGGGAGCGAGGAAGCTGTACGTAGGCGGTATTCGATTAATACAATGTTGGTGATGTAAAATCGAAGATGGACTGGCAGAGATTATGTTTCATTAGGTATCAGTTTACTTGTATTGAAAGGAATAAGGTGACCCACGTGAGTAGTAGATATGTAGACACATAATATAACAAGATGCCTGAATTCCCTGAGAAGGTAGCCATAAAGCGAAGAGCTCACTCACAGTTTGGCAGTTGTGTTATGACGTCCCTTGAACATGACTCCTCATACATATAATAAGTGCCAAACAAAACGTGTGCGGTCGGGGGACCCCCGGAATGGGGGTGGCGTCAGGAACGCACACACACTCGGATACAATAGAAAGTGTGAATTTAATACGAGTTTTTAATACAGAGCCACCTAGTACAAGTTACTAGAAACTCTCATAAAAAGTTGTCGCACCTTAGAATTTTTAATGTCCGTGGAGTATCTTGCCCGTTCTTCTCCATAGGTACCTACTACGCTTTGAAATGGGCAACTAGCTTCATCTTTCTGACTGACCGACGCTTTGACAATTCAAAAGTGCCTGTAATTGATTTACTTGAAAAAAATGCTTTGAGTTTGAGTTTTTATTTTGATCTTACTATCGGCTTAAGCACCCTCAAAAACCACGAAAACGACACCGATGAGGAAGCATTTGTAAGGTTTTCAAAGCCGCTAAACTCTTTTTAGTTGCGTGACGATTTCTACCAGTCAGTTCCTACAGCAGGCCGCGTAAAATAATTTTGTTTTGAACGCAGCTTAAGCAGTACGCCTGGATTTAAGCTGTCAAAGGTTTCAACTAATTATAAAATATAGATAACAAATTCATCAAAAGACCCTTGACGAGTGAAGATATTTTAATTCCGTTAGGTGCACCCTGTGCAGTCAGTCCCACAAATACTTGCTGATCTATCACACGATACTTTTTTCAGGCTCCAAATTTTTACAGGATGTTCTACTCATGAATATGAACAACTTTCACTATGGGACCAACTCTGAGGTCACGAAAACAAAATCAGCTGTTTAATACAAAAGTTCAATACCTACTTGACCAAAATGTATGATACAGCTGATTTTTTTTTCGTGATCTCAGAGTTGGTTCCATAATGAAAGTTATTCATATTCACGGGTGGAACACCCTGTAAAAATTTGGAGCCGGTAAAAAAAGCATGCTGTATACAGTGCGGTCAAAAATTTCGTTGACATATTTCCACTTCAGCTGTGATACCACATAAAATAAAAACTAACAAAACTAGAACTAAGATTTTAAAATTCTAAATTTAAAAATTCTACTTTTTAATGTTTGAGACGGTCGATTCTGTAAAAAATCTCACCGTGAAATCATAAGTGAAGTGAGAACTTAATAGTGTTAATCATTAGCGAATGACAGCTCATTCCACGCTCACTTCACAGAAGCTTTCACTGTGAGATGGTTACAGAATCGCACGGCTGTACACTATACCGTTTTTATTGTCTAATTCAACTGCCTATGATTTATTGTAAAAAATAATAAAGTAAGGGATTCCTTGATATTTTTTTATTTTAAATCATAATGTAGGCATCACAGCTGAAATGGAAAAAATGTTAACCCTTTACTGCATGATATATTAAATAAGTGACAATTTTTTTTTTAAGTTAATGTCTTTATTAAAGCTTCAGAATTTTTTATTTTATTTTTTATTTATTTTTCTTTTTTTATTTTTGTTTCCAAGCGGTATGTGATGATAGACAAAATAGTTGTGTTTTATTATTGCTAATGATATGAAAAACAAAGCCCATTAGGATTTATACGCTAGTTTTTTATTTTTTTTAGAGTAAATAAACTGTAAACATGTCAAACCATATATGGTTTCCTATGCGGTAAAGGGTGAACTAACTTTTGTAAGGCACTGTACCTATTTTCGTGTAGATAATTCTAACGCAAGAGAATTCGGGAAACATTTAGTACACAATAAGTACATGTTTACATAAAGAAAATAAAGATACCTAGACAGAACACGCAACGCCACTCATCTCTGCGTAGCAGGATGCTACGTAATGGCTGACGTCATGCTACACTGTAGCTCTCGTAGCATCGTCGTAGCATCTCGTAGCATAGTATCGATAATAATCCGCCCCAACTACGGATACGCGCAGGCGCATTCGCGTTTACCGTGAAAATTATTTTTTTTATTATTATTAGATTAGATCATTTTGAAAGAGCCAGAGCTAGCCAATTCATTATTGGATGAATTTATGAAATTTCACGCTAAAACTGCTTGACGGAATTGGATGAAATTTGGCACACAAATAAACCAGTCGGCCGATTCTGTAAAAATCTCACCGTGAAATCATAAGTGAAGTGAGCTTGAAGTGAGCAGTGTCAATAGTGTTAATCCCTAATGAAAGTTTTAAAGTTTTTTTTTTTCCACGCTCAGTTCACCCAAGTTTTCACGGTGAGATTGTGACAGAATCGCACGGCAGAACTCGGAGTGGCAGACAAAAGTATATTCCGTCCATAATACTAAGAATAGCGCGATAAATAATGCATGAAGTAATGGATCTGAAATAAGCACGCCAAAGTTTTGAACTTTAAACAAAGCAGACTCCGAGATGCCGGAAGAACGTTGTATGAAGAACTTTCATATTTGAATAGCATCGAGGTGCGAAAGGTTTTTAGTGTTGTGAAAATATTATTCGAATCATCAGTATCGACTTAATCTATATTTAAACATATTGGCTCCGATTCCCTTGTCCAAACTAAACCAAATTTAAGTTCAGTGCGTCTTTTTCTTTCTATTTCATTAGAAAAGGACAGAAGATAAATATTAGTTTAGTCCTGTCAAATTAAGATAGGTACTCCATAGACAAGTTTAGACGTGATTAAAAAATTAGCTACTAATAATACGTCAATCTACGTCAGGCGCTGACTAGTTTTTAAAGCTCAAAGCTAGTATTTCAGTTTTCAAAACAGTACTGATTTGTGGGGTTTTAATTTAGGAAAAAAAAGAAAATTGATATTCTGACTAAGTTTCTGTTTTGCTATTTTATTTTAAAATCCCACAAAATAGTAATGTTTTGACAACTAAAATACTAGCTTTGAAATTATGTAAAATTATAAAAATATTATTATAATCTCGATTATGATTGTAAATGTTTGCTTGGTCAATCCCTAGCATCAGTGGGATGACACTGACAGCTCACTCCACGCAAGTTTTCACGGTGACATTTTTACAGAGTCGACATGCAGAACGTGAATCGGACGAGCCATCGTGACAGCTTGCTGCGATTGGCCAGTTTGTATTCGTTCCTTTTTCGTGATTTAGTCTGATCAAGCTTATACCTACGGCCTAATATGAATCACGAATCGGATGAAATCGAGATATTATTATTATTATTTTAAGACTGTTACCTTTTAAATTATGTAAATATATTCAAAAAATACTAAAATTATAATAAAACGCACATCACTAAAGTTAACTTTAACTTTTAGGAAACATTTCTCGTAAGTATCTTAAACATTTTCTTAATGAAAACCAATTACTGCGGTGTCGGAGTACTCACTTGTTGAGCGTCGTTTCGTTATAACACCGCACTGTATTAGGCGAAGATTTTTACGTTTAAGCCTTTTTCGGAAGCCCTTACTATTGTTTCATAGTATTTCTTGTTTTTCTTTTAAGATTTTGGTCGCTACTTTAAGCTATTTTCCAGTTTATTTTTAATCTGCGGGGTTATTGCGCAGCACACTAACAGTAGGAAAGGCTGTAATTTTGACAGTTCAACAACATTCATTGCGTTATTTACGTTGGTGAGCAGACAATTTTTTCGAGCACATGAAGCAATGGATTAAGAAACCAATTACTGCGATGTCGGAGTAACTACTTGTTGAGCTTCGTTTCGTTATACATACACCGCGCTGTAATAGAAGAATATCTTTAACTTTTAGCCTTTCTGGGAAGCCCTTAATTTACTTCATTTTATTTCTTCACTAGCTTTTGCCCGCGACTTCGTTCGCGTGGAATAGTGTAGTACTGAATTGATGCCGACTCTTGACCAATAGATGGCGCTGTATGTCAGGAATAAATTTTATTTTTTGTAATAAAAACTATCCTATGTCCTTTCTCGAGTTCCAAACTATGTCTGTACCAAATTTCACACAAATCGGTTCAGTAGTTTAGGCGTGAAGCAAAGACAGACAGACAGACAGACAGAGTTACTTTCGCATTTATAATATTAGTTTGGATCATCACCTGCCTAGCTTTATCTACTGGTTCGATTGTTTAACCTTGGACTAAAGTTATAACTCGTTATGTTTTACGGAAATCATTTAGTATAATATACTTTATGTATGTATTCATTTTATCGTGTAAATGGTACACCACAGACTACCTACAGTATTTGTCTCTCCTTCCCTTTTCAATCCATCCAAAGTTTGTCTTTAAAAGATCGCTCTTAGCGATAAGACCGCCCATTGTGTCACCCTTTGTAAAATTTCTATATTTATTTCTGTAGTTTATATGGTGTATATAATAAAGAGTATTCTATTCTACTCTATTCTATTAACAGACACTTTTGAAGACGGTCATTTAGTGTACGTAGCATCAGAGGCAACTGCAGACGCTTAGACAGCGGGCATCGACGAGTTTCGACAGCTGCCTACTGTTGACGCGTGCCGCTTATGTGTATCAACACTAAGTCAGAAAGTTGAAGCTAGTTTGCCCATACCAGAACGTAGATGGACTTTTAATTTTTTTTTTCTTTCAGAACGCTGGTCAGTGACAATATCATCCTAAAAATAGTGGTGGAGAGTCCTTACTCCCCTTTTCTCCCTTTTCTGAGCCAAAATGTGTGGAGAATGGTCAGGTAGCTTACTCCTTGAGTTATCGTTCTCTGCATATCCTGCGGCAGTTACCTACTATTCTTATTCTTGTTATTGTTTTCCTTGTTTCTGTACTACTAACACTAGTTATAAGATATTTTACTAACAAAAAGGACTATATTGTTGTCCGAAATTTATGAATAACTTAAATTAAATAAAAATGAAAAATGACAGATCAATTGGAAAAGGATTTCATAAATCTGGGGAGGGGGTGATTCGAGTGACTGTAAGTTATTTCTACACGGAGAGAAAATTCTTAGAAAAATTCCTGTGCTCGTCACTGTAAAGTGCGTGCAAGTGACATCTATAGAAAGTTTTCTGAGTGAGATTGGGAAAAATTCACTATTTGTCGAATAAATTTTACTGTACAGCATAAGAATTTTTTACTGTGCTAGCATGGTAATTTTCCCATTACCACTTAAATGCACTCAGATTATGAGACAGCACAGTAATTTTTCTAAGATTTTTCCTCTCCGTGTAGACAAGCGTGCATGATACGGAGGAGGCCAATTCTCTTATATATTCAAAAACGTTTGAAATCTAGTCGTAATTTCACCTCAGCGACAATCAATGACAATAACTTGTCAAAAATGTAGGTTAACTTTGACAGATTAACAACGCGAGCCAACCGAAAAACAATTAAACCAACATAATTCAATTTAACCCAAATCTCAAAAACAAAAGCAAATCTTCAATAAGGAAAATATGAAAGCAAAAATAGAAACAATTTGACAGACGTTTTCCTTATCTGCCGTTATTTGAGACCAGTAGTAGCGGTAAGAACCCAGTAAGAAACTTACTCGAAATTCAGTTCACAGGATACGGAGAGTTACTAAGTTATTTTTTGTGTAGGCAATTCGCACGAAGCGATTCTTTTGTGGGCGAAACGACACAGAAATTGGGACATTTTGAATTTTCATTTATAATTAACTTCGTGCGAATCACCGACAGAAAAAATAGCATTATTTAAAAGTATTGATTCGCCCATTTCAGACGAGTAAATTCGTGCGAATCGACAAATAAGCCGCCAAACACTAACATAAAAAAAGATTTTCCTTCAAAAAACAAACAGTAAAATAAATCTGTTTATATTTCGTCTCATAAAGCGGGAGCGACATTTGTGGATGACGACAATTCACACAATTACTGGAGATACTCAGACGATATTAAGTTTCATTGATACTCTTTGTGTGTTTTCTTTCCTTATTTTTTGAGGAAAAAGAATTCTCATATTCCCAAGGATCGCTGCGCTTTTCTTTTCCATAACATGGAAGCCGTAAGAGAAAGGTAGTCATATAAAACGTAAAAGTCATTTTATTGCATTCCACCAAACTTTTAAACATAGAATAAGTCCTATGCTGAGAAGAGAATAAATTTTGAATTTTTGACAGATTTCTATACTAGACCTGTCAGACGTCAATTTCATTCCACGGATATAAAATATCTGAGTATGATAAAATCAGCCCTAAGTAAGACAAATCGTTTTTATTTTGAAAATTAAGTTGGTATATAGATAGTTCTATGTCTGACACAGACAGAAGCCGAGAGTCATTCGTTTTTCCCATTATTATGATCATTTTTTGTACTGGACTATACCTGGGTGGGCTGGCCATGTCTGTCGAAGATGGCCAGTGAATCAGACGGGTCCTAGAGTGAAGACCGTGAATCGGCAAGCGTAGTGTGGGATGCCTCCAGCTAGATGGGCCGACGACCTTGAGAAGGTCGCTGGGACAGATTTAATGCCGAAGGCGGAGAGCAGGGTGTTGTGGCGCCGCCTGGGAGAAGCCTATGACCAATAGTGGACTACGATAGGCAAAGTCGATTAATACCTGGGAACCTTCTAGTTACGGAGATATTGAAAGCCAAAGTTTCAACTTTGTTGAGGTTTTTTTTTAAAGAAAAAATGTTGAAAACGTTATTACCTACATAACTTTAACCCGTGTCGCGCGCCAATTAGCAGACACAATAAACATTTTATTGTCATCTGTATACATGGTGTACAAACGCCAGCACATCAAGCTACCCGAAACTGTCAAATTTTCCCAATCAACTTTGAACCTTATGCTTTAGAGATAAAGTTGAAAATCTATTAAAAAAAAATTGACAGATTGTAGTAGCTTGATGTGCTTCGACGTTTGAGAGGATACTCACTCGATTCCTTCTATTTTAATTTTATTTTATTTTAAATTTTTAGTCATTTTGATCTCATTAGCTCCCACTGTACCCAATATTTGTACCTTTAAAAGGATTTTTTTGTTACTTACCGTATACTTGTAATTTCTTTATGTTTTCTTTTTACTTTAATTCGATTATTTGTTATTTTATGTCGTAATTCCTTTATCAAGATGTTAATACCTAATAATAATTAAGTGTTATTTTACTCACTTAGAATGTTGGTCGACCTATTATTGGCGACTGTATAAGTCTGATGCTTTGTTACTATTATTATTCTTATGTAAAGCTGTACACAGAAGCTGTTGGTTTGCTTTTAATAAATAAATAAATTCCTGTACCGTTGCATGCACCTATAACGAACCCTAACAGTAAATACCAAATTTTCACACCAAAAATAAAAGTCCTTGCCCAGCAAATATTTTCCAGAAAGTTACTGTGTTTGATGAACAAAATGCGTATGTATAGACGCCAGCAAAGATGTTTGACAGATTGTAGTAGCTTGATGTGCTATCAAGCTACTACAATCTGTCAAATTTCTTTAATAGATTTTCAACTTTATCGCTAAAGCATTAGGTTCAAAGTGTATTGGGAAAATTTTACACTTTCGGGTAGCTTGATGTGCTGGCTGGCGTCTGTACATGACGGCTTTGTGATGGGTTTTTTTACACCCTGTCTATTAAGCCACTGCATCGGAAATCAGCCAATATGTATCGTGTTACCCAGTATCTGGGTTGTGGAGGTCAGATAGGCAGTCCCTCTATGTAAAATATTGGTATTCAGCTGTATCTGCTTAGACTTGAAGACAACCCCAACTTAGTTGAGAAAAGGCTAGACAGATATATTATCTACATCTAAAATCTACCTCCACATAACTGAAAATATCCTTTGCAGAAAGACCCACAACGTCAACTATTTCGTCAAAAAACCCAACATCATCATCTGCCTAGCCTTTTTCCCAAATACGCTGGGGTCGGCTTCCAGTCTTACCGGATGCAGCTGAATACCAGTATTTTACATGGAGCGACTGCCTATCAGACCTCCACAACCCAGTTACTGAGTAATACGATACCCCTAGGTAAGACTGGTTGTCAGACTTTCGGGCTTCTGACTACCCGTAACGATTGTCAAAGATCTACGAATGACAGCCGGGACCAACGGCTTAACGTGCTTTCCGAGGCACGGAGGGGTCTCGGTATGTAACGCGCAGCACCATTATATTTTCTTTACTCCTGTTTCATGTCTATTGTTATATGTATATATTTATTTAGATTGATATAATATACTTTATGTATGTATTTATTTTATCGTGTAAATAGTACACCACAGACCACCTACAATATTTGTCTCTCCTTCCCTTTTCAATCCATCCAAAGGTTATCTTTAAAAGATCGCTCTTAGCGATAAGACCGCCCATTGTGTCACCCTTTGTAAAATTTCTATATTTATGTCTGTAATCTATATGGTGTACATAATAAAGAGTATTCTATTCTATTCTATTCTATTCTATGTAAAGGTGGTCACCCATCCACAGACCAACCGCGGCAAGCGTAGCTTAACCTGATCGATCGACCTGTGCGGCTGTTATTATTTAGCCACAAACCCCACTAAAAAACCAACAGCAATTGCTTTATTGTGATTGCATGTGACCAAAAATGTTGTTAAAAATATAGTTTCTATAATCCGTCCGAAAAAATCCACACATTCTTCGCCAGCAGAATTTAAAACATTTTTCCAATTCACTGTATGTTTTTTTTTTTAACAAACGCCATCCCGTTATTCCAACTTTGAAACAAAAATACTTCTGTATTGTTGTGACGTCACACCCAGGTATGGTGTAATATTCGGGTATATAAATTATAACCTGTCATGAACCGGACAAAACGCTGTATTCTATTGTATTTTATTCTCTTTTAGGTTACAAAACGGATTAAAAGTGTCTATATTTCTGTATTTTGGTGGCGCTTTTGGGCTCTGCCTCAAATAATTAAGATATTTAAAAATCAAGACGTTACATATTAAGATTTTTGTAACGAGGTCCTTATTTCAATTTATTTGAGGTCGGCGCAACATGTTTTCTCTTTCCATATTTTTCTATTAGTCGTCATCTGGATAGTCTTTCTAGCCATATCATCTTTCACGCAGTATATCCCTCGTTTGGTCTTCCCTACTAATTCATACTGAAAACTTTCCTCCTACTTTAAAAAAAAAATTATCGGCTAACCTCTTCCAATTATCTCAATTTGTTTGATATCTTCATTTGTATCAATTACTTGGCCATTTAGTATTTTTCATGTTAAAATAATATTTTGAGCAGTACATACTGAGAATTATCAAAGCTTTGATTAAATACATGCTTTCTTTAGTGCACCTCATAAAATTTTAGAAGGTTAAAATGCGGCCCAATTTAAAGAAAGTGGCACAGAAACTTTTTAGACTCCTCCCTATTAATAAAACCCTCAAACTGCCCCGAAAGGTGGTAATGTTTAGGGGGCTATTTCACCCCCAAAAAAGGCGCGTTGGCAAAAAAAAAAATACGTGTCTCTTAAAATTTGATGGAGAATAACATAATATATCAGCCACAAAAAAATCGGAGGTGACACGTCGGGATACCTTCCTTGTTAGTACTCCTCAAAAGCAACAAAAATCTATCACTAATATTATAAAGGCGAAAGTTTGTGAGTGTGTGTGCTTGTATATGTTTGTTACTTCTTCACTCTCAAACGGCTGGACCAATTTTGATGAAATTCGGCACACAGATAGTTTATAACCAGGATTAACACATATAATACTTTTTATCCCGATATTCCTACGGGTTCGAGACTTATGTGGGTGATAGCGTGGGGCGCAGCTTCATAATCCTACGTCTCCACGTTGTTGAAATCGTGTCTGTGTCCCAGAAATAGGAATATTAAAGTTATAGGCTCATTATATGCTACGTGTTTAAAATCGCGAACAGAAGCTAGTGCATTGATTAACAAAGTACCCAGTATGAAGGCAATAATGTTCACGTGTGTGTAAAGCCAGAAATAGTATTGCAACACTGAACGCGATGTACCGACGCGTGCTCAACGACGCGTTGTCACGTGAACAAATGTGGCCAAATGACACGCGCTGGTTCGCGTCCGCTGCTACAAGTGTTTTTGCTCTTAATTTTCATTAAAGGGTAATTTGAATTTAGTTAAGCTACGCTTGCCGTGGTTGGTCCGTGGATGGGTGACCATCTTCACATACCAAGATCCCTCCGTGCCTCGGAAAGCACGTTAAGCCGTTGGTCTCGGCTGTCATTCGTGGATCTTTGACAGTCGTTACGGGTAGTCAGAAGCCCGAAAGTCTGACAACCAGTTTTACCAAGGGGTATCGTATTACCCAGTAACTGGGTTGTGGGGGTCAGATAGGCAGTCGCTCCATGTAAAACACTGGTATTCAGCTGCATCCGGTTAGACAGGAAGCCGACCCCAACGTAGTTGGGAAAAGGCTAGGCATGTGGTGAAACTTTTAACTTTTAACGCACACAAAAAGGTACAGACGCCAGCACATCAAGCTACCCGAAACTGTCAGATTTTCCCAATCAACTTTGAGCCTTATGCTTAAGCTTTGTCGCTGCCGCGTTTCTGTAGTGCATCAGGGATGTTCGCGGCAGCGCGTACAGATGACTCCTTTGCATTCATTCGTAAAAGATCCGCTTCACTGCTGCGTCGGATGCGGGGCGGCGACCACAGTCTTCTGAGCGTTGTTGCTAGTAAGACTGAAGGCCGCCTTGTGGGGCACCTGTGCGCAGTGCATGTACGGTTACCAGGTGTCTCCGTGAGGTGGAGCAATTAATATATCGACGGCGAAGTGCTAATACCTCCTAACTGACAAAGTCAAAAATTTACACTAACTGAAACAAAACGTTCAAAATAGACACGTTTGTTTAGTTGGGAGGTACATATTTACACATTTTAATTTAATGCTGTTGCAACTAAAAATACACTTAGGCGATTTCACTAAAACATGCGAATAACGCCTTTAAATTCAAAACGAAAAAAAAAGTTAATTCCTCAAAAAAATGTCAGTTAGGAGGTATTGGCACTTCTCCGTCGATATTACTGTGTGTTTTTAGTCTATTATTGTATAATAATAGCCTATACATTTGTTAGTATTTCTTAACCTATGTTAATACTAACATAGGTTAAGAAATACTAACAAATGTATGGGTTCTACCTTAGTTAAAGATAAATAAATAAAAATAAATTAAGCGATAAAGTTGAAAATCTATTAAAGAAATCTGACAGATTGTAGTAGCTTGATGTGCTGGCGTCTGTACAAAGGCGGACTTAATGCCTTAGGCATTCTCTACCAGTCAACCAAGGGTGGTGAAGAGATCTGTTTTTCTACTATGTTTGGTTGGTAGATATTTTGTAAAATACAAATAACAATGTAAATGGAAAGTTATCAGACTAGTATGAGAACAGTGGTGGCCCAGTGGTCACGACCCGGATTTACGAACAGCAGGTCGTAGGTTCGAACTCAGGCAGGTGTTTTAGGGTCTGTCCATTAATCACGTGAGGCTCGAAAGTGGGGGAGAGGGGTCTATAAAAAGTCACGAAATATTACATGGGGGGACGGGAGTGTAGTAATATATCACGTGTATTTATTTTTTCGGCAAACGCGCGATACTGAACCGAATAGCGGCGTTACGTGTATTTATTTTTTCGTCAAACGCAAACATAAATATTTATAAATATTTAAAAACTAAAATTAAGATTCTTTGTAAGTACTAAAAAAATACACGTGATATAGGGGGTAGTCTTAAACCTCACCACGAATCACCAGGGGGAGTAAAAATGTCAAAAAAAAACATCCCGTGATTAATTAAGTGGCCCCTTACTGTGTGTATTACATGTAAATAATTTCATCATCAGTAAAAACATCGTGAGGAAACCGGCATGTCCTAGAATCTACAGTTCGAAGTCATGTGATATCTAGCAACCCGCCCTGGGCCCGCGTGGTGGATTACGGCCCACTCCCTCTCACTGAGAGGAGGCCTGTGTTCCCAGCAGTGGGAATATTATAGGCTGTAACGCGAAGCTATTTCTAACCGCTCCCGCCACGATCCACGCGCTTCAGGCGGAAACGCCTCTCATTCCCGCTCGGCCAATGAGAGGTTGTTGAAGCTTCTAGAACATTCTAGAAGCTTCCTTTAAAAATACATTCGACGCGCGCCCCTTTTTTTGACAAGAGTCGGGTGACGTCCGTCAACTGGGCTGCGCACCGAAAGTGTATATTTTACGAGTCTTTATCTTCACCCCAAACCCTATTGTTTTATACAACGTGTAACGTTAAATGCGCAAAACCTGAAAATAGTTTGATCAGAATAACGAGCAGAATTAACTGAACCACTTTTTAATATAGGTCACATTTTTCAAAAAATCTTCATTAAAAACGTTGCCGTGTCTATTTATTAATAGGTCAAGCAAGCCAATGTCAGAGCGGCGCAGCGGCCCGGTGACGACTCCTCCCTCTATAAAGCGTTGTCACAGACGCAAGAAACGATCAGAATGGCCAGTAAAACTAAAACAGCACATAAAACCTTTACAATTTTTTAATGACTTATTTTCTCTCTGAAATAGGTCAATTGAATTAAAAATCAGTTGGGGTGTCTGTAGTTTTGCGCATTTAACGTTACACGTTGTATAATAAATATATTGTGTATATGTTAAACGGCTTGTTATGCTATGGACTATATCGCAAAGTGGCTGCTTTTTGTAGATCCGGTATCGTCGGACTAAGCAGCCGATACATTCCACCAGTTTCTATGACAAATCTTTTACTGTTCAAGCAGTACGGTTATGGAATGACTTGCCCGTGTCGGTAAGGCATGCTCAATCTTTGTCCACTTTTAAAATTATTATAAAAAAGCAGTTACTCTTTATATTTTCTTTACTCCTGTTTCATGTCTATTGTTATATGTATATATTTATTTAGATTACTATAATATACTTTATGTTTGTAGTCATTGTATCGTGTAAATGGTACACCACAGACTACCTACAGTATTTGTCTCTCCTTCCCTTTTCAATCCGACCAAAGGTTGTCTTTAAAAGATCGCTCTTAGCGATAAGACCGCCCATTGTGCCACCCTTTGTAAAATTCCTATATTTATGTCTGTAATTTATATGGTGTACATAATAAAGAGTATTCTACTCTATTCTGAGTTTTTCTAAAGAAACTTTCAGTAAGTAGCTGTTTGTAATCTATATGAGATAGTAGCGTAGTGGCAACGGCCCTGATTTGCGTGGTCGTTGGTTTGAACCCACGCAGACACATTACTCTTATAATTTATTTCATCACCAACGCTCTTCAAACGGTGAAGCAAATCATCGTGACATCGCAGGAAAACTGGCGTGTCCTAGAACCATTAGGTTAGTTAGTTTTTATTTTAGATGCCACAGGCATTTCAGGCAAGTCACAAAACTGTCTGTGTGTGTGTGTGTTGCGCAGAACTGTCTTAATAACCATCTTCAAAACCTGGGTACCTAACTCCCGATACCTATTGTAATTTGAAAACATTGTAAAAGCCAATTATTTTTAAAAGAGTAACCGTGGAGTTTCTTGCCGGCTCTTCTCCATAGGAAACGACCAATTGGAACCGTACACCTAGCTTCTGACGTTTCATAAGTGCCCATGTAGGTTTATGTGAAATAAAATATTTTTATTTTGATTTTGAAAAAAAGGAGGAGGTTTTTCAATTTGGATTTTGTTACATATATTTTTTTTAATGTAAGTATATTCGGGCATGACTCCGTCGCCCGTATAGGTAGACGGATTTGCAAAATTTTTTTTTAATGGATACGTTATGACTCAGTGATGGTCCCATTTTATTAACTTTGCTTTGGTAGTTTTTGAGAAAAACACAGGTAGTTAAAACGAAAATGCGAAACCAACGACACCGACTTCCGAAATTAAAGTATTTTTTTTTGGAAGACAGTTTTTGTTTTTTTTTTTGTTTTGAAAAAAGTTTTTTGTAATTTTGACATTCGAAAGTTGTTTTTTTTTTTTATTTGAACCAAAAACGCGAAGATCGAGCCGGAAAAAGGAGCCGAGAAAAGAGGCCTGCGTCCCAGCAGTGGGAAGGTTTTACATTCTCTGCCTATTCCCTCGGGGAAATTTGAGTAGGATAGTAGAATTACCGAGGAATTACGGTATGTAAAACCTGTGACGTTAAGCTATCGGCACCCTTTAAAACCCACATAAAATAAAACTACCCAAAACAACCCTCAGGCCGCTGACGTCACCATCCCACTGGACCACTATAATCGACTCATAGATCAAATAAAACAGCGCCTGACATGGGTAGCAAAACGGATAAAACCGGTACAGGTACGAACGGGAAACGGTACAAAAAGGGTCGGTGAGTTAGGGTTGGCAACTGTTCGAATGATTTGTGAAATATGTGGAATTAGCGACCAGTCCCTGCCTCGCATGGCTTTTACGACTTGACGAAACATCGAGATTACTTTATTATAACTAAGTTTAATATTAAGTTATTAAACAAACCTTTCGGAATAAAGTCTCTAAATGATGGTAAAAACTACATCGAAATACGTTGCGTAGTTTAAAAGGAAAATGCAGTTATACACAGGCACGATAAGTGACTAATTTGCGTACATCACTAAGTTTTTAATGTATCAATTAAATATTTCGCATTAAAAATCAAAACTCCATATTGACAGCCCTTGAAAACTACTCGGACTTTCGTTCCATCCCTGAAGTATCCAACGATTACAAGATTACATGGTAAACATTTACCAATTTGATAGTAAACAAGTTTTATTTAAGGGTATACAATTCGATACATTTTCATTACTGTCCATCGGATTAGAAGGTTAATTATCAGAGGTTGTTTTGCGTATGATTCAGATGATTTCTTTGAGAACACCCCATTTGGTCGGGGTGCTCTAGCTTATTTACTGCGACCAACTATGAGAAAAGGTCAAAAAGTAAAAAAGATGCTCATTTATTTTAAAAAGCATACAACTTTAGAAGACCAAAACCTGTTAGAGGCTCATTTATCATTAAAATACAAAAAAAGTTTTTAGACGCTCATTTATTTTGAAAAAACCTACATTATTAAAATACTAAAAAAATATTTAGAGGATCAATGAAATATTCCGCGTTAAAAAAAAAAAAAAAAACATTCCTCCATGTTGACAGCCCTTAAAAACAGCTCGCACCTTTGTTCCATCTCTAGAGTATCCCAATGTTTACAAGATTACATGGTAAATATTTACCAATTTGATAGTAAACAAGTTTTTTTTGAGGGTATATAATTCGATACATTTTCATTACTGTCCATCGGATTAGAAGGTTAATTATCAGAGGTTGTTTTGCGTATGATTCAGATGATTTCTTTGAGAACACCCCATTTAGTCGGGGTGCTCTAGCTTATTTACTGCGACCAACTATGAGAAAAGGTCAAAAAGTAAAAAAAGATGCTCATTTATTTTAAAAAGCATACAACTTTAGAAGACCAAAAAGTGTTAGAGGCTCATTTATTATTAAAATACCAAAAAGTTTTTAGACGCTCATTTATTTTGAAAAACCCTACAAAAATATTTAGAGGATCAGTGAAATAGATAGCGTTAAAAAAAAAAAATCATTACACCATGTTGACAGCCCTTAAAAACAGCTCGCACCTCTCTTCCATCTCTAGAGTATCCCAACGTTTACAAGATTACATGGTAAAAATTTACCAATTTGATAGTAAACAAGTTTCATTTGAGGGTATACAATTCGATACATTTTCATTACTGTCCATCGGATTAAATGGGTAATTATCACAGGTTGTTTTGCGTATGATACCAAAAAGTGTTAAGAGGCTAATTTATCATTAAAATACCAAAAAGTTTTTAGACGCTCATTTATTTTGAAAAAACCTACAAAAATATTTAGAGGATCAGTGAAATAGTTCGCATTAAAAAAAAAAATTAATTAAAAATTCATTACACCATGTTGACAGCCCTTAAAAACAGCTCGCACCTTTCTTCCATCTCTAGAGTATCCCAATGTTTACAAGATTACATGGTAAATATTTACCAATTAGATAGTAAACAAGTTTTATTTGAGGGCATACAATTCATTACTGTCCAGCGGATTAGAAGGGTACTTATGAAAGCCGGTTTTGCGTATGCTTGAGTTAATTTCTTCGAGAATTGTGGCCATGATCTAGCAGGGTCTCAGTTCGTCGGAAACTTTTTTTTAAAATGTATTTTCCCCGATTACTCGAAGACAGTTGAAAGAAGACGATTTGAAAAATTCCTTTTTTTGTTTGAAAGTGTATACTTTCGAGGTGGTCCCATTGTCATCAGGTCAGGATCTGATGATGGGATCCTGGAGAAATCAAAGGAAATCTTTAAATATTATAGGCACACCTATAGCGATTTGGGTATTTTTCATAATATGTTGTGCATTTGGTCTCGAAAAGCACTATTTGGTGAAGTGGAACTGATGATGAAGACCACAAATGGCGACCGGAACTACTCAAAATAAGTATTTCAACGGGTTGCGATTCGATTACTTTAATATGGTTGCCAAGCGAGTCATGCTCGTCACAATGCGAATGGTGAAATGGAGCTGATGGTGAAAGACCAGGAGAACTCCTCAACAATTAACGTCCCTGCATCGGGAAAAGCAATATTTTGTAAAAGGCTATAAGCAAGTTGACATTAGGCTATTGTAACTTAGATAAATTATAAGCAGACCCACTGAAAAGCCAAAAATTAAAAACTTATTAACAAAAAAAAACCGACTTCCAAAAAAAAAAAAACACTATTAAGTGAAAAATAACTTAAGTTTAAAGATAGTTAATTAGTTATTATTTATCTTTTTTTTAGTTTTATTTTTAATTTGAAGTTATTTTTCATTTTGTAGTGTTTTTTTTGGACGTCGGTTTTTTTTTTTTTGCGCGTCTATGATGCCACCCTGTATTATGAATGAAAGGCTCAGAAATCATTGTAAATAAGTAATTAATATAAATGAAACTGATAAAATGTTTGCTCATCATCATTTCAGCCTGGAATCACCAACTGTTGGGTATAAGCCTCCACTTTCGTCTGCCATACTTCCCAGTTCTGTGCGTCTCTCATCCAAGTCTTTCTCGCGACATTGACGATATCGTCAACGCAGCGCGCTTTTGGACGGCCCTGGTTTCTTTTGCCAAACCTTCGCCAACCATTCAGTCACAGCTTTAGTCCATCGGGCATCCCTTCGTCTAGATAGATGTCCCGCCCAGCTCCACTTGATGCGGATCGGTCTGTCCCCCTCATAGCCGCTTAATAAACTTGATACGTTCAATAAACTGTGTTTCTTTTGTTTCCAGATGATGACGGAATCAATAGAAACATGAGATATTGAGGTCACCGAGATGACTGCAACTAAAGTAAGTGCTCATTATGTTATTTCATACTAGCTGTACCCGCAAAATCGTTCGCGTGCATATTGGATTTCATGGGTTTTATTTTTTGTGCGCGAAATTCTATTTTTTTTTCTTTTGCAAAAATAAAAGTAATTTTGGTTATTCCTTATAACATCACCTTTCTGCTATTGAAAGTCCCGTCAAAATCGGTCCAGCCGTTTCGGAGATTAGCCGGAAAAAACAGACAGAAAAAAAAAATTGTTATTAAAATAAAATAAAATATCCATAATTCAGACCTAGGTAAAGTCCATAAGTTGTAAGTGTTTAGTAACAGATTGTGCTTATATGCTATGTTAGTGTTGTTAGTATTTAGGGCTGAATTTTCAATCCAATTCCAATTCTGCCGCCGTAAGTAAAAGGGGCGCATCTGAGGAAAGGGAATGGAGAAAAATGAGCCTTAATCGATGCGCCTTTTTTGTTTAGTAAGGTTTATTTTTCTTTACATTTTTAGCCAATATTCATCCTTTTCACTTACTGCGGCAGAATTGTACTCGTATGGTAATGGCTCCATCGTTTTATCGATGAGATTTTTCAATCATCTGATAACTTTATTCGAGAAATAATTTTGAAATTTTGACTTTTGTTTCATACGAAAACTGTCAATCGTCAATTTTAATCCTCGAATAAAAGTTATCTGGCGATGGAAAATTGAGCCCTTGATTAATTTAATTTAGCGTAAACTTATTGCTATTCTTACCCAGTGCCTTTGGATGGGCACACTCCGGTCTGTCAGCAATCATTTTCAGGATACTGCTGCGAGTGTTATGCAAGCGTTGCAGTAACAAAGCCGCTTTCTTACGCATGATGGCGGCAAATCCATCCGAGCGAACTGCAGCAAACATTCCAGACGCACTACAACGTTGTGGCCACTGCAACAGCATCCTGAAAGCATTGTTGTATTGTACCCACAGGCCGTTCGAGTAGAAGGACTACAGAACCCCTTAAATAGACTGACTGACGTCTGCCGTGCAGGGGACGAACTTTCGGGCGAGCATGTTGCTCCTCACGAGTTAAACCCCGCCTGCCTTACACCACATTCCATTTTATATTCATCCGACAGAGTACGTTACGATATAAGTACCGTATACAATGTGGATCTGGATGTACGACATTCAATTAAAACGAGCACAGTACTAGTCCATCGAAACATTTTAAAACACGAAGATTAGCAGTTAATGGAAAATGTGAAAAATTGCAATTTTCTAACAAAATAAATAGAATCAACTGCATGAAAAGTAAACACGCTTTATCTACGAAACGTCGGCGGCGGCCGTGCGAGGCACAAGCCCAATTCAAACTTTATGGCCGGTCGGGACAGGTGGCGAGCTGCTGCACAAAAAAAAAAAAACGACGGGTTGCACTCCGGGAGTGCCGGCAGAAGTGAAAACTTGAATATTAACGTTGTGCATTTTTGATATTTTGGAATGTTTAGGGAATAATTTTGCACGAATTGCTTTAATTATCAGTATAAAAGTACTACAAGTACTAAGTACTATCATTTATGTGGCAGAATACAATATTTATTTATTGCGCTATCGTACACAAACATTACAATTTATATTACATTAAAAAGTTTAAACACACACGAACATTCCCGCAAGCGCCCTGCGCCGCCTAAACGAAACAGCAGGCGCAGGCATACATTTTCGCCGCGCCATAGAAAGAGAGGGGGATACTTCCTCTCCTAAGCCGCGCCGGCTGTCTACTCTCCATCCGTCTTACGAATTTTCGATCAGGTCACGTGTCCTGACGCGAGTTTAACATTTTTTACCCATTACAAAAAAAGTGTACAACGCCGCTAAAGAAGTTTTCACTTCAAAAATCACGTGTCCGCGGGGGTGAGGGGTGCGGAACTGCGCAGCGGGTATCGCACTTCAGAGCCGCCATGAAATTTGACGCGTACATAAATGTAGTCTTTTTTGCACAGGTTCTTTAGGTACCTTAGGGTGCGTCTACATCTGGCGAATGCGCAGCCGTCAAGCCGTTCGTGAGCCGCCCGCGAGCTGCGCGCGTGCATGTTCTCATCTCTTGCGCCATTCACGCGCCGTGCGCGAGCGGCGCAAGTGTCGCGCGTGCGCTATCGCTCCTCCCCGCGCTGAGGCTAGGCAAACGAAAATATAAGCACGTGAGCTGGACGCGCGCAGATCGCGCGCGGCGCGCAATCTGCGCGCGTCCAGCTCGCGTAAAATGCACGCGCGCAGCTCGCGGGTGGCTCGCGAATGGCTCGACAGCTGCGCATTCGCGGCGCATTCGCCAGATGTGGACGCACCCTTACAATGTTTACCTATTGTTACGGACTCCGATCGTGTCACTGACTCTGGCAGGGCCACCTATAAACCCTTATATCTTTTGAACCAGTGACCGACTAATTCTGATATTTGGCGACTAATTTCGACTAATTAGCGACTAATTTTTGGAGTTTTCAAAATTAAAATCCGTGATGGTGGCCCTGCCAGAGTCAGTGACACACTCCGATCTACATCATGTTGAAAAATAAGAAAATGAAAAATCATTTCATGTAGCTAAAGTATTCATTGGATTGGATTGATTTTTTGTGTACGAGTAAAGAACATGATACTCTTTACGTGCTTTAAAGGAATGTTAATCGTCTTGTTCCCCCAACTAGATGGACGGACGACCTAATGAAGGTAGCTGGGGTGAACTGGATGCGGAAGGCGGTGGACAGGGTGTTGTGGCGCAGTCTGGGAGAGGCCTATGTCCAGCAGTGGACTGCGATAGGCTGAGTTGATTGATTGAATCGTCCTGTTCCACCTTCTATACCTTCATAATTATGTATTAAGTTAAAAGTTGTTATTTTGACGCTACAAACAGACACTTCAGTTTTATTTGTTACATAATATACAAATATGAAAACTAACCAACCCGCACTAGGCCGGCGCGGCGTGGTGGATTATGACCCACTCCCTCTCACAAAGAGGAGGCCCGTGTCCCAGCAGTGGGAAAATTATGGGCTAATTATGTGTTTTTTTAGAAATAAATTCACAAATTTAATGCTTTAATAATTAATAAACATTGAGGGGCCTTTGGCTAAATAATAACAGCCGCACAGGTCGATCGATCAGGTTAAGCTACGCTTGCCGCTGTTGGTCTGTGGATGGGTGACCATCTTTACATACCGAGACCCCTCCGTGCCTCGGAAAGCACGTTAAGCCGTTGGTCCCGGCTGTCATTCGTAGGTCTTTGACAGTCGTTACGGGTAGTCAGAAGCCCGAAAGTCTGACAACCAGTCTTACCTAGGAGTATCGTATTACCCAGTAACTGGGTTGTGGAGGTCAGATAGGCAGTCGCTCCATGTAAAATACTGGTACTCAGCTGCATCCGGTTAGACTGGAGGCCGACCCCAAAATAGTTGGGAAAAGGCTAGGCTATGACGATGTAACGAAAAAATATAAAAGTGTTTCGTTTCGTCATTTTTTGCGCGGAAAATAAACAAAACGGCAGGAAAAAATAATAACATTCGATATGCTTCTACACGGGAAGGTATCAACAACAAATATGGCAACAAAATACACAATTTCATCAAAACGTGTTCCACGAATCAACCACGGCAAGCGTAGCTTATCCTGATTGATCGACCCGTGTGGCTATTATCATCAATTATCATCTGTCAATCAGGACGACACACCAAAATTTTCCGTTTTTACAATTTGAATGCTTTTATTTTGAAAAACTAATTGTATCTCAAAAAAATCGCAAAGAATGTGCGCGATTTGGATGGAGTAATGGCACTATTGAGCTAACGCTGTGTGAGCGTGCGTGTTCCATCGCCGCCCGTTCGATGTCCACCACGCACAGGATGGATGGGAAGCAGCACATTAAG
The DNA here is from genome assembly GCA_949629135.1 of Eremobia ochroleuca. Lineage (NCBI taxonomy): Eukaryota > Metazoa > Arthropoda > Insecta > Lepidoptera > Noctuidae > Eremobia > Eremobia ochroleuca. Next base: position 8,460,053 of record OX451411.1, on the reverse strand, counting down.
TAATTTTTTGCTCCTTTGGTGTAATTGCTATATGGCGTTCCAGTAGGAGGATAAATAAATAAATAAATAAATTATTATTTGGCCACAAGCCCCTCGTACATAATAAAGAGTATTTTATTATATTCTATGTACAGACGCCAGCACATCAAGCTACTAATAGATTTTCAACTTTAGCGCTAAAGCATAAAATTCAAAGTTGATTGGGAAAATCTGACAGTTTCGGGTAGCTTGATGTGCTGGCGTCTGTACGTACGTGTTTCTCTGACAAATAAACCTAGTTTTCTTTATTTCTCTCATTCAAATACTCGGCAGCCAACACGCCAAATGAGCCATCTTATTGGAAAGCCCCGTCCGAGTCCTCAAGGATTTCCAAAGATCGTTTATTATCTTATCCTAATTACAAATACCGTCCTTCAACGAGCACTCACGAAGGTTTCCGAAGTGTCGAGAACCTTGCTCGCTATTTAGAACAACTTTTAACTGGGAACGAAATATAAATAGTTTATAATGCCGGCGACATATGATTTTGACGGCACGATTGGCGCAGTGGTTAAGCGTTTGACTGCTGCGCTGCGTGTCGCGGGTTCGATTCCCGCACGTAACAAATATTTGTTTGACCTACAAGTAGTTGTTCCGGGTCTGACTGTTTGTGTATGCAAATAAATGTTTGTAAACGCACCCACAATACAGGAGAAATTCCTAAAAAAAAAAAAAAAAAAAGATGCACGAGGCCAGTTTCTCAAACATCATCATTATATTTTCTTTGCTCCTGTTACATGTTTTTTATTATATATTTATTTAGATTAGTAGTAATTGTATTGTGCAAATGTTACACCACAGACTACCTACAGTATTTTTCTCCCCTTTCAATCCATACAAAGGTTGTCTTTAAAAGATCGCTCTTAGCGATAAGACCGCCCATTGTGTCACCCTTTGTAAAATATCTATGTTTATGTCTGTAATTATTATGGTGTACATAATAAAGAGTATTCTATTCTACGAGTATTCCATGGCGTGGGTTGCCTCGCTACAGAGATCTATTTTTGAAAACACTAATGGCGGCTAAATATAGAATGACGCGAAATTGGATTTTGTTTTCAATGTTTTTGGTTACCGATAGATTAGGGTAATTACATGCTGAAGAGCGGTGGTGTCAGTAAAAGTCTGACACTCCCACGCGCTCCGCCCAGAGCGGGAGAAGTTATTTGATAATTTCCCAAGCAAAAAAAGAAAGGCCCGTGTCCCAGCAGTGGAAACATGATTGACTGATTATCAGTGGCGGTGCAAGACCTAAATTTCATGTGGGCAACATACAACATAATACTAAGGTGATTGACATTGTGACTTGTATTGATTTTTTTTTTTATATGATTTATTTTTTTTTATTTTATTTATTTCTTTTGATTTAATTTTGAATTCTGTGACCGTGACAATTTCGTTTTATCTTTTAATATTCGTTTATTTTAATTGCATTGACATTGTATTTTAATTTTAATTTTTATCTGTGACATTTTTAATTTATATTCATTACATAATTTATTTATTTTGTAGCAGTGATATTGTGATATTTTATATTTTATGTTTTATGTAATATGGGTTTTGCCTGATTTAAATGATTATTATTATTATTATTATTATACATTTTGCGAGGCCCTCTGGTAACGCAAAAAGATGGATTTAAACAACAATTATTAGAAACTAATAATTTCTACTTATTATGGACAATCAAAAAGCTACAAAAAGACTATACATAAATTATTATAGGTAGGAAACAATGAAAGTGTTTACAGTTTTAGTGATGATTATTAATTAGAGGTTGGCACGGTATGCAAAAAAATCTAAAACCAGAAATGAGCGTGGACATTGGAAGAATTTTTTAAGTGTAAGGGTTATATGACGAATAATATTTTTCGTCAGCTTAAACGCAACAAAAAATTTAGCTCGTCCTGCCTTCGAAGAGCGAGGCCCCTAGGAGCGCGAGGCCGTAGGCGATGGCCCACGTCGCCCACGCCTTACGCTGCCTCTGCTGATTATTCTATCTTCTAATCGAATAATAAAGCTGAAGAGTTTGTTTATTTTTTGTTTGTTTAAGCGCGCTAATATTTGGGAACTACCACTTGTATTTGAAAAAATCTTTTTGCGTTTAATATCGCAGTTCTTTAAGAATGTTACAGGCTAGAATATCACTCTACAACCTCTAGGAGCCAAGTAATAAGAAAAAATGTCGCAAGGAACGCTAAGTGAAAACGGAGTAAGAGCGCGGGCTGATGGGATGCGACGTGGTGCGTCAGGGACGAAAGGACCATGCCCATATTAGTATGGAGCTGAAAGTCAGCAATGCCATGCAATGCCCAAATTGCAGCTCTATGTCATATGATAACTTTTTAACAGTATTTATATGATATCTAGATTTAATGTCATATAAAGCACCGGTTCAAAAGATATTGGACATTAAACATGATAACTTCCTACTGGTTTTTTATACATTGTATCGTTTACAGACAGCATTGCTATTAGTTTTTCACTAGTAACTTCATGATCATCACATAAGCTAAGCCAGATCAGTGTTCTTTTATATACTTATCTGTATGTTATCAGATAAACATGTCAGTTATTTGGAATTATCTAGTCTGTCTCTATTGTATAGTATCAATATGTATGTGAAAACAGTTTGGTTAGATACAAAGCTTCAAAGAACGTCTTATTTTTTTATCCAGTGCTTCATATGATTTAAAATTAACAACATAATTCTAGTTTTTATTTATTAGAACAATCTTGTAATATACTTTATCTGGGCATTTCTGGGGCACAGATGGGCATTGTCTTTTCACGTGGACTTGCGGGCAGAAAGTAATAGTGTAATATCATCACCTGCCTAGCCTTTCCTCAACTATGGTGAGGTCGGGTTTTTAATCAGACGCAGCTGAATACCAGTATTTTACATGGAGCGACTGCCTATCTGACCTCCACAATCCAGTTACTGGGTACTACAATACTCCTTGGTAAGACTGGTTGTCAGACTTTCGGGCTTCTGTCTACCCGTAACGACTGTCAAAGATCCACGACATGACAGTGTAATATATGTTCTTTTTAACTAACACGCGACCTCCAATCTTTACTCTAATATTATCTTCACCTTAAAATCGTTGATAGCTTGTCGCTTCCTCGTCGGCGGCGGGACAGGAGCCAAAGACTTAAAAGCTGGTTAGAGTTGAGGATTTGTCCGCAATCTTTTGATTTTTTCAAATACCCCAAAAATTTGATTACCGACTACTTACATATGTCCGCACCAACCAAATGAGATCAAAAGGTACACTCACGAAAAGAACGAATCAAAGCGAAATGGCTGTCAAAAACTCAACAGCAAGATGGCTTTATCCGTAAATAACTGATTTATTTATTTAAAAAGCAAAGAAATTACGTCTTTGACGTGAAGATTTTCTTAGAGACTTGAGATAAAAAAATAGAGCACTTTTCTTTTTTGTACCGCGTTAAGGGTCCCCACACTTATCGGAGGAAAATCGCATTAAATCGTTCATAACGTTAAGGCTGACTCTTATTGCCTTTAGAAAGAAGAAATAAATCAGTCTGTTTAGTCGTCTTATTGCTGGGCCTGCTTTTGTACAGAAAAGGAATTGATTTTATACTAAAACCAGCAGCTTTTTATTTTACAATTGAAAATGCAATGATCTAACCAATAACTATTTACAACAAAAAAACCCTTAAATGAATTTATCTTTACACATTTTAACTATAATTTTTATTTTAACTTTATCGTGCATTCTGTGTTTTCCTATACGGTGTGTCCGAAAAGTCATGGATTACCTTTTACCTGCTGATGGGCCACATTGAGATGTACCAATAAAAACAAAAATGACCTACCAACACAATTTTTTTTTTCACCAGGGCCGATCAAAAATAAGGGAAATTTTTTTTTGGTGAAAATTTTATGTTTGAACCTAAATTTTAGGTATTTAAAAGATGATATCTATATCCTTCTTGTATTTAATCGATAGTAGGATGATATAGATGAAAATAAAAAAAACCTGTACTCGAAAAAGTTTTCATTCGTAGAAATGGCATGGAAAAAACTGATCAAAGGTAGAGATCTTCCAAAATTTCATTAAACATCAAAAAACTCGGCAACCATAATACTTTTACCATGGTCATTTTTTTTTATTGGTAGGTCCCAATGTGGCCCATCAGCAGGTAAAAGGTAATCCATGACTTTCTGGACACCCAGTATGTTTCATCCGCGGATGAAATATTTTGCAGATGAGTAGTGACCTAAGTCCTCAATATACGCTGCTCATTTAAAGTAAAAAAATACTCTGTTTCGAGCTTATTGCACGACGTTTTACACGTGCAGCCTGTGGGCTAGATGTACCCAATGGTCATACAACGTCCTTCGTGTCCAATACAACAACGCTTTCAGGGTATTGGTGGGGCTGCCCCGTTTTGTAGCGCATCAGGAATGTTCTCGGACGCGCATATAAATTGCTTTTATGCAACGATGCGAATGAGGTCCCTGGTGCGCAGAGTGCGGGCCAGCTCTAACAATATCTTGAAGATGATCGCTAGCAGGCTTGATTGCACGTACACAAATCACTGCAGTGCCATCTCCCATGGGATGAAGTGAAGTTAAATTTAAATGTAAATAAAATAAACTAACATAGTTTTTAAGTTTACTAACACAGTGAGTCCTAGTTACTTGAGCAAATAAATTTATTATTATTATTATTATTTTCTCTACCTGGCTGACCCTTTATTAAATTTTGTAGATCTTTTGTTGGAGATCCTAAAGAATTCTCATCATCTGCTTAGCCTTTTCCCAACTATGTTGGGGTCGGCTTCCAGTCTAACCGGATGCAGCTGAATACCAGTATTTTACGTGGACTGCCTATCTGACCTCCACAACCCAGTTATTGGGTAATACGGTACCCCTAGGTAAGACTGGTTGTCAAACTTTCGGGCTACTGACGACCCGTAACGACTGTCAAAGATCCACGAATGACAGCCGGGAACAAAGGCTTAACGTGCTTTCCGAGGCACGGAGGGGTCTTGGTATGTGAAGATGGTCACCCATCCACGGACCAACCGCGGCAAGCGTAGCTTAACCTGATCGATCGACCCATGCCCCTCTAGATCCTAAAGAATTCTAAACTAATATTATACCTACAGAGAAAATATTAGATTTCTTGTGTGTGTGTTGTTTGTTACGCTTTCACGCTAAAACGGCTGAACGGATTTGGGTGAAATTTCGCACATGGGTGGATGACCTGGATTTGAACATAGAATATTAGATACTTTTATACTGATACTAGCGACCCGCCCCGGCTTCGCACGGGTGCAATGGAGAAACACTGATAATTTTAGAGACATTATTTCTCGTAAAAAGTATAGGATACAAAATGGTTATTGTGGGTTATCCCTAAGAGATATACATATACCATCGAGGACTTTTTTGTAGATCTTTTTAAGGTGTACAATACTGTAGTACATTATTTTGATCTATCTCGACGGGTTCAGCCAGCGTTTACAATGTAAGCGCAAAAAAATGTGTTTATTTACGACATTACATTAGAAACCTCTAATATTATCAGTGTTTCTCTACTATATTATGCATGTATTATACATATAAAACTTCCTCTTTAATCACTCTATCTATTAAAAAAAACCGCATCAAAATTCGTTGCGCAGTTTTAAAGATCTAAGCATATATAGGGACAGACAGACAGGGAAGCGACTTTGTTTTATACTATGTAGTAATTCTCACGGGATTCAGACTTATGCGGGTGAAACCGGGACGCAGCTAGTAAATAATTCCATTGCAATTGTCTTAATATTTGTATGTGTTGCTAAAATGAAAGTGATACTCATAACAAGTGACTTACCTAATTAAGGCGCATATTTCTCAAAGTTGTTGCAGTGCTATTTTCTTACATCGTAAGAGGTATGATTTCCCTACGGCGAAAGTAAATCTAATAAATAAGGTAGTCGGCGGGGTAATTTGTTTAACACACCTTGTTTGATATTATTATTATATAATAATCTATTATTATTATTATATAATTATTATAATCGCTATTTAGAACTAGGGAATGCAATCTCGTTCTCGCGAGATCTCGGATTTTTTTAGCGAGATTGATCTCGGACGAAATCTCGGGAGTTTTAGGCGATTCTCACACTGCCCCGCATGATGCAGCGTAGCGCGTGGATGCGTGTTCTTCCGTTGCTTGTAAGTATCTCCGTTTGTATGGAAAACACGCACAGTCTAACACACAGAAAATGCATCCACGCGCGTTCATGCGGATCACGCGCATACACGCGGAGAAAAATGCACCCCCGCGCGTAGGTGCGGGGCGAGACGCAAGGTATGGCACACCGAATCCCGCAGTGCCGCGCGTGATTTTGAATGGGCGTGACGTGTGTGTTTGAAAATGGATCTCGATATCGATCGATTTATATTCGAAATCGAAAACCACCCAGCTATCTGGAATATGAAATGTGAAAACTATCGTGATGCTCAGTACTGCACGACCACCACAGAGAACGGCGAATAAATGAGAGCCGCCGTGCGTGAATCTACAAAACGCACCTACGCGCGTGAGTGCGCAAAAAACCCGCACGATGATGCAGATCTGCACTTCCGCAGGAACGCGCGTAGGTGCGTCGACACGCAATATGCAGCATGATGCGGGGCAGTGTGAAAATCGCCTAACTCAATGAATGCCAATCTCGCGAGATTGGGGCTCAAGCGAGATCCCGCGAGTTTATGAATAGGTAACAATACTGTGAGATCTCGCCAATTTCGAGTTCTGCGAGATTGGCAGTTTTGTGTGTTTTTTTGTTGCAAATAATCACAATATTTGAATAAATTAGGTAAAAAATAGTGAAATTAGTTAGCTAGCAACAACCATTAGTAAACAAAACAAATGCACGCTGATGACGCGAGATCTCGCCCTTTTTTCGTCCGAGATCAATCTCGCTAAAAAAGGCCGAGATCTCGCGAGAACGAGATTGCATTCCCTATTTAGAACAACTTTTAACTGGGGACGAAATATCTATAATGCCGGCGATGCATGATGCTAGTTTCTCAAACCAGTGGAGTAACGCACTAACAGTATCGATGGCTTTCATTTTGACAGTTCAACAACATTTATTGTGTTATTTACGTTATTGAGTTGACAAATTTTTCGAAAATATGAAGCAATGGATTAGCAATATTCTTCAAAATGATTCAGATTGTGTTCGATGGTGTGTTACGCAACTAACAGCGCTGGCTCAAACAACGTTTTAGACTTGCTATTGGACAAGTATTTACGGAGCAGTCTTTGCAGTAATTCTCTTTAGGTTTACTGAAACGATCTCATCTGACGTGTAAAAGTTTTTTTTTTTTTTATAAACCTACTCACAGAAATTAACTATTAACGTAGTCATTTATTTTAGTTTTTAGGGTTCCGTACCCAAAGGGTAAAAAGGAGATAGAATAAATAATTGTAATAAGCATTACCTGTTAATAAATGTATATAAACTTACAGAAATTTATGTTATTTATCTTCATCATTTATCGGGTTTTATGAAAGAGACTGTGACTGTCAGAGAATACGCCCAACTAAGTCGAACTTTTCCTAAAACTCTATAATGTACCATATCGGTCGTTTACCTACTGTAACTTGTTTTTTTTTTGTTTGTTTTCCTCTACCGATTTATCCTTAACTTGTCTATTACACTTTTTTTTAAATCCGCCTTTTAGTTGATTTTTTATATTATAATGTCGATTTATTCGTTTTTTTTTTTGTAAAATAAATAGAGATTTCTGTGCCATAGTCTTCTACTCTGTTAACCCTTTTTTTGTCCAGACGGAAAAAAAAAGTCAAGTCAGCCGGTATACAGAGTGTATCAGAAATATGTGGTCACACAGACAATTTAACGGTGTGTTACAGACTTTCAAACTAAACAATTTCTGTCTTAACAATTATATCTAAACAATTTATATCTCCATGGGACCAACACCGTAATCGCGAACGCTGTAAGGTATACATTGGAACAAGCGATAACTTATGTCATAAGAGCCAGTACATTTGCAGCTTACACATAACGCCGTGAAAACCATCCGATCCATCCATCACCCTGCCGGCCGAGATGTACCACTTACGTGGTATTAAAGTTACCTCGTGTTTGGCGCGGTATTTTCCTTATTTTCCTCTCATTTTTATGTTTATGTTTTTCCTTATATTTTCAAATCGCACTAGATGAACTTATACTTAAATAAGTTTTTGATTGGCTAGATAAGTATTGTTGTTGTGTCGTTTTTTTGCTACTTAGGATTGTTTTTGTATACGGAGAGAAAATTCTTAGAAAAATGACTGTGCTCGTCACTGTAAAGTGAGTGCAAGTGATATCTACAGAAAATTTTCTGAGTGAGATTGGGAAAAATTCACAATTTGTCCAATACATTTTACTGTACAGCATAAGAATTTTTACTGTGATAGCATGGTAATTTTTCCAATACCACTCAAATGCACTCAGGTTATGAGACAGCACAGTAATTTTTCTAAGATTTTTTTCTCCGTGTAGCTGTTTTTTTTGTTTTACTTTTATCTAGCCTACACTGTTCCACTGTTGAGCAAATGCCTCCCCCAAATTCTTCCAGACATCTTTTTCTGGAGCCAAATCGCTCCAACCCTTGAGGTACGCGTCTAGGTCGTCTCGCCACCTCTCCCTGGCCGGCCTCAGCGGTGCTGTCAATCCTCAGGCACCCACTGTTGCCAGCAGAATGATGGATAAAAGATTTTAATGTATAAGCTGAGAAAAGTCCTACATCAGCAAAAAGATTTCTGAGTTGCATGAATACCTCCGCTCCGACGATTTCTGCATCTAATTTAGTACAGACGCCAGCACATCAAGCTACTAAAATCTGTCAAATTTCTATAATAGATTTTCAACTTTATAGGTACATAAGGTTCAAAGTTGATTGGGAAAATTCGACAGTTTCGGGTAGCTTGATGTGCTGGCGTCTGTACATTGTCAGGACATAATATTTATTTAAAAGTTTTTTTACTATATTGTTCCAGACGGAAATGGTCCACGCGGGCAGCAGTTTCCAATGGGACAAGCTGTCGCCCGCAGAGTTCCAGCAGTTGCAGGAGTTGACCTCGTGTGAGTACACCCTTAATTATTATTATTTTTATGTTTCTACATACCTCGGGACCATGGGGTTCCGGTCCTTTGGAAGGCGTACGAGGGGCCGAAGCCAACTCGCAGAGGCCCCTTAGAAAATTTTAATGAAATGCGGCACCAACCGACGATTATCCCTGTAGGCACTATGCAAGTGCATCCAAGGACAACCCCTGGTTGATGTATGACTATTGCAGGATATGGAAGAATAAAAAGTAGTACTAGAGTTTGGGTGGCTAAAGTGGACTGGTTATTTAGGACTATGGAAAGTCTATAGCACAAAAAAAAAAAAAACTACACAAAACTAAATTACACAAATAAAATGGCAGGGGGTGACTTGCACATTTAATAATGGGCCCCAAAAACAGTCACCAACCCAAACTATCATGGTAGACCCATAAGGAAGTAGCTATCATAGCTAAAATTAGCTTACGAATCTATTTATATGCCCAGTTTGACAATAAAAAATGTTACCATTGATAAGCAAAACGATTCGGTTTTGTTTATAGAAACCGAGCATTAGATGACATTTTTAGATCATAATTCAATGCAGGATGCATTGAATGCAAACGAGATACGCAGAGTAGGGACAGTCAAACCCACTGCGCACTTAGCTAAACTGTTTCGGCGATTTGTGTTCTTGTTGTGAAAATCTACGGTTTTCCCGTGAAATATACAACGTGTAACGTTAAATGCGCAAAACCTCAGACACCCCAACTGATTTTTAATTCAATTGACCTATTTCAGAGAGAAAATAAGTCATTAAATAAAAATTTAAAGGTTTTATGTGCTGTTTTAGTTTTACTGGCCATTCTGATCGTTTCTTGCGTCTGCGACGACGCTTTATCGAGGGAGGAGTCGTCACCGGGCCGATGCGCCGCGCTGACATTGGCTTGCTTGACCTATTAATAAATAGATACGGCAACGTTTTTAATGAAGATTTTTTGAAAAATGTGACCTATATTAAAAAGTGGTTCAATTAATCTGCTCGTTATTCTGATCAAACTATTTTCAGGTTTTGCGCATTTAACGTTACACGTTGTATAAAATGGTCAATAGAATTAGCATAAAAAATAGTATTAGAATCTCGATTGTGATTGTAAATGTTTGCTTGGTGAAAAGAAAGATAGGTAGATATATAAAGATATATACCCCTAGCGTCAGTGGGGTGACACTGACAGCTCACTCCACGCAAGTTTTCACGGTGAGATTTTTACAGAATCAACATGCTTCATCTAAATTGTGCCAATTTAAAATCTACCTCACATCCATATTATGTACAATAATTGCTTTTACCCGGGCCTTAAGGCGCAGGTATACGACTTCTAATGATTTTAAATTCAACATCACGTCTAAACGACCAAACTTATTTATTTGAAAAAAAAAATATGTTATACTAGACAATTTTCTTCGTAATTTGATATGTGAATGTTTGAAATTATATTTTTTTAACACAGAGTAATTAATTCGTAAAGTAATATCTAACGCGGACAAAAAAACGATAATCACGCAAACACTATCGGGTGTATTTTCATAAAACTTTCATCATCTAAAAGACAATTTAATTTCCCAAATTTTAGTATACGGTTTTTATTTGTTTTGTGCTTGATAAATCAACGTGGATTCTTTTTTGGAATAAACTTGTGCGCGTTGAAGCGGGGACCCTTGCGGGCGCCGGGCGGCAGCGCCCGCTCAAGGTTGCTGGCATTTCATGTCGTCTTAACTCACGTAAAATTTTGGACCCCGACACACCACGTTGCATCGCAACGTCCGCCCGCGCTATTGCTTACTTTCCGGTTAGCGTTTTTCTGACTATTTTTTATTTTTGCTTGGCTCCTAAAGGTCGGAGCGTGATGTTAAATAGACCACAAAATTCCTCAAGAATTGGGCTGTTAAATGTAAAACGAATTTTTCAAATCCGACTGGTAGTTTCAGAGATTAGGGCGTCAGAGAATTAAACGCGTATCACTTAACCCACCGTGTAGGTTAAAAATCAACCAAAACAAACCGGAAATTGCCTATTCCCCAAAGGTAAAATTTACCTAAGCATTACCCGATTACCTACATCATATCAATCCTCTAATGTAATAGCTCGGCTCAGTGTTCCAATTCAATTAGACATATTGCCCACGGGACTATGTTTTATCAAATTAAACTTTTGCACTTAGTGAATTTCGATAGGGGTGGCACAACACCTGGTAAAGTTTGAAAGGTCGCCGTTGTTATTACAGACATACAAAAAAAAGACGGGGTTGTAGGTAAGTAATAACAGCCGCACAGCTCGATGGATCGGGTTAAGCTACGCTTGTCGCGATTGGTCCGTGGATGAGTGACCATCTTCACATACCCCTCCGTGCCTCGGAAAGCTCTTTAATGACGCGTTTACGAATGCGACAAAAATAAGCAGTTTCTCGGTACATTTTGCGCCAAAATGATACGAAACTTAATTTAGCTACCTAAGCTTTGGAAGGAGCTAAGTATCAATGCGTTCAAACGGCAGTTGATAGTGTTTTTATCGCAAAAAGCATATTATATAGTGTGTCTGAATTTTTAGTCGAAAAACTTGTCGGACATTCATTTTATTATAATGTTTATTGATGACCTATTGACTAAAGTATTTGTATGCCAATATATTATAAGGCTAAACATGATTGGACTGTAATTTAATTTATTATCATCTTGCATGCTCTTATATGTATATACCATGTTTATACAAATAAATACATATTATCTAAACAAAAAAAATGGTTTTGCTGTCTCCGATGTCTTCATATTATAATCTGATCTTTTATTTGCAGATTCAACCAAAAAGCTTCAGGATGTCCTCAAAGAGTTCTGTGAGGTCAAGAAACAGAGTTCAGATGGGGTAAGTCTCTTATTCTACTCTTTATTTTATTTCAGGTTTCATTTCATATTTATTTATTTTATTTAGGATCTCCAACAAAAGATGTACACAGACCATTAAAACTAAATTAGGAACCACATAGGTATCACGTAGGTGTACTCCTTCACTTACAGGAGACCACAGCATGCATAATAAAATTTTACATCTAAGCTAACAAGAACAACGTTATATTAATAATAATAATAATAGAATATTCATTACGAATTTCCTTGTCAGGTAGCTATATGAATACATATATATAACACACGGTTTTCGGAACTACCAAATTCGTAATAATATTTTAGACAGGTGCTTAAATGACCCCAGACCACGGGGTTCGTGTCTGACACTTTTCAAATGCATTTTCTGTGTTCTCTCCTCACGCCCAGCTATCAACTTTTCGCCCTGAATTTTTACTAACCCTTTCCAACCGAGTTGAAGTGCGCGTGAGTTTCGACTTAACAAAATTCTGAGCACGATCGAGCGACTAGCAAATTATTCCTGAACCACACGTATGTGAGGGTCTGACTGCTGAAGACCAGGTTGCATGAGATTTTTTCCAGTATTTTTCCCATGACCTCTGAACACTTTCCAAAGGATTAATAAGTTTTTACTGATCTATGTGAAATTTTTACTCCCGGTTGCAAAAGGCTAATGGAAAACTACAGTATTGCCTACTGTCGTAGGATACAGGATGGCAAGGACATAGACGAGCAAACTGTAACTACAAATTCAGCACATGATTCCATACACCCCTAGCGTAGAGATTTTTCGCGTAGGTTATCAAACAGAAAATCTGTGTTTTCATAGAAAAGTGGCAATACTTACGCAGTCAAAATGTACTGAATAGCTATTTTTTTTATCAAATCAATACATCATCAATCAACTCAGCCTGTCGCAGTCCACTGCTGGATACAGGCCTCTCCGGTCTACCAGACTGCGCCACAACACCCTGTCCTCCGCCTTCCGCATCCAGTCTACCCAGTCACCTTCTTTAGGTCGTCCGTCCATCTAACTGGGGGGCGTCCCACACTACGCTTGCCGATACGCGGTCTCCACTCCAGGACTCGTCTGCTCCACCGGCCATCGGCCCTTCGACACATGGCCAGCCCGCTGCCACTTCAGTTTGCTTACTCCGCAAGCTATGTCGGTAACTCCGGTTCTTTTCCTGATAATTTCATTACTGATTTTATCCTTCAAAGAAATTCCGAGCGTAGCTCGCTCCATAGCGCGCTGAGTGACCTTGAATTTGTGGACCAGCCCAACCGTCAGTGTCCACGTTTCAGCACCATAATAATGTCATGACCGTATGTTATTTTTTTTTATAGTTGACCAAAAATTTCAAGGGGAGGGGGGGGGGTTCTGAATCATGTAGGTACTGAATTCATGGTAACAGGTTGTGTGTCAATGTTTCTGCCATCCTGTGTTTAGTGATTAAACAAGAAAGGGGATTGAAGGTTTTTATATGAAGCCTGGCATAGCTACCTGTCCGCCATTTTGTTTTTTTTTTTCGACACGACGGCCACCCATGAAACCTATATTAATCGATAGCTAACAACACACAGCCAGGCGACAGGTTTCATGCGTGGCCGCCATTTTGATAAAAAAATCAAAATGGCGAACATGTAGGTATGCCACGGACCTACAAAACCCTTTCAAGTTGCGGGCAGAAGCTAGTTTTATATAAATGGAACTCAATGAGGAATGTCCTACAAAGTTGAGACGGACAGCACTATATCGCATTAGAGTTTATGAACGATGAGTAATATTAGTTCGCCACAATGTCTGTGCTTGTACTTTTGTTGCGAACTCGCTCCCCAGCTACAATGATTATCTAAAGTGGATTGCTTTTTACTGGGAAATAGACAAACATGAATGGTTATAATTTTAACAAAAACCAATTGGTTTTTATTGAGTTTGAATTTGTGATGGATTATTTTTCTGTCTTTTAGCCTAAGTGCTCATATAAGTACACGAGCGACGCGCGTCAACGGTGGAGGCAGCTGCAGCCGTCGATAACGTACCATTTAGCGCTCCTAAAAATAATATTGAACACTCTAAAATGATGATTGCGTCTGTTTTTGTGAAACCCCAAAAAAAAAATATTTTAGGGTCTTAAAAATACTAAATACCCGGCTCGTTCAAGGTTAGTCACAGTTCTTACCTGACCCATTTGGTCGTGGTGCGCCAGCTTAGTTATTGCGGCCAATTCGGGTTCCAATCTTACTTAACTCGCTTGATCGGGGTACCCCAACTAAGTTACTGCAACCACCTGTGAGAAAAGGCCCGAGGGTTAAAAACACCCTAAATTATTTAAAAAAGTTTGCATCATTAGATGCGCAAAAGGTGTTTAGAGGTTCATTAATTTAAAAAAGCGTTCTTCATTGAAGATCAATATGTTTTTAGATGCATAAGTTAAATGTTTCCGTTTTAATTTTAACTCCGGGTTATTAGTACCGCTCATAAAGTCGCCGAAACTACGTTACATTCGCAATCGACTTAAAATGGGAACTCACGTTATTTGATTCGTTTAAAATAGTTATTAATAAAATAACGAATTTATTCATTGTATTTTTAGCGAATGTAATAACGCTGTGTTCAGTCTTTCATAACCTAAAAAAGCTTAATTGGCACCGAAATGAAATGAAATGAAATTGTTTATTCTGTAAATAGGATTATCGGAATCACTCTTAGGGCGAAGCCCCACTAGTGCGTTGCGCTGCGTTGCGTCGTCGCAGCGTCGTCGCTGCGTCGTTTTCCATACATTTTTTATGACATGCCCCATTAGACCGATGCGTCGTCGCGCGCGACGTTTCAACGGATCGACGGACAAGAGACGAAGCGGGAGGGAGGGTATGCGCTGCGTTGTCGGAGCTCCGCTGCGACGACGGACAGTGCAGCAACAAAATAACACGTTTGTATCTATCCATTGCAAAGGCTGAACTGAGACGCAGCTGCGACGGCGTGCATACCCTCTTGCGTTGCGTTGGCGCAGCGTCAACGCAACGCAGGTGTAGCATACAATGCGTTGTTCCGTTGCGACGACGCGACGCAACGCAGCGCAACGCACTAGTGGGGCTTCGCCCTTACAAGACATATTATAAAAAATATAGATGGTTTCGACATTTCTTATCTGACTAACCTTGAGAAAAAAATGCGAAACAAACTCACTCCTATCCATCTGCCTAGCCTTTTCCCAACTATGTTGGGGTTGGCTTTCAGTCTAACCGGATGCAGCTGTATTCAGCTACAAAATAATAATAATAATAACCTTGTCAAATACTGGTATTCCGGTATTTTATTTACATGGAGTTACTGCCTGACCTGCCAGTCGAGGGGCTTGTGGCTAAGTAATAACAGCTGCACAGGTTAAGCTACGCTTGCCACGGTTGGTCCGTGGATGGGTGACCATCTTCACATACCACGACCCCTCCGTGCCTCGGAAAGCATGTGAAGCCGTTGGTCCCGGCTGTCATTCGTGCACCTTTGATAGTCCGAAAGTCTGACAACCAGGGCAGTCGCTCCATGTAAAATACTGGTATTCAGCTGCATCCGGTTAGACTGGAAGCCGACCCCAACATAGTTGGGAAAAGGCTAGGCAGATGATGGAGCTACTGCCTGACCTTCTCCGACTGGGTAACTTGGTAAGACGGGATGTCAGTCTTTTTTGACTCGACCCGTAACGAATCTCAAAGATCTACGAATGACAGCCGGGACCAACAGCTTAAAGCGCTTTCCAAAGCACGGGTCTCGATATTGGATAGTCACCCATCCGCGACCCGACCGCATCGACCCGTGCGGCTGTTATTATTTAGCCACGAGCTCCTACACGACATGCCATATCTGGTACTTGAAGAGCGTATTTATAAAACCTGCAAAACCGCATTAAAATCGGGAAAATCATTACAAAACCAATATATTCGAAGCCAACCGTTTTCGAAATCAACTCGACAATGTCATGATAATGAAATCTGATTAAGTGGCATCCTCAACAATAATATAGTGGAGAGATAACATTATCTATCACACCGATATTGGCACCTCATTATACGAGATAAAGTGTTTTATCACGCTAGCTGTTGGCGTGGCATCGTTCGTTTGGGAGTCGGAAAATAACGTTATTTTGGATGCTGTTCCAATTGTTTTTAATTGTGACATTTTTGGTAAAGAGCTTCATTGATAAATGATTTGATTTCTGCAGTGCTATTCTGTAAAAATCTCACTCTGAGAACTTAGGTGAAGTGAGCGGGAAGTGAGCTGTCATTGGGGATTAACACTATTGACACTGCTCACTTCAAGCGCACTTCACTTATGATTTCATGGTGAGATTTTTACAGAATCGACCGGCTGTAAGTAGGTTTGTACAAACAGTTTTACACGTCAATCATATTTTTAAAACTACGAGTAGATGATTTTGATTTTTGTAAAAAAGTTTTTTTTTAACTGCATTTTTAATTGTGAGAGTTTTCTTATAAGAAAAGTTGTGTAGAAATCGGTTTTCATGGTAGGGGCGTGATGTGGAGTAATAAGTAAAATGTCGTGGGGAAAGTTTTGAGTATAAATATGGATGTTTATACGAGTAGGGGAAGACCAAAGAAAACGTGGATGGACTGTGTGAAGTATGATATGGCTGGAAAGGTAGTGACTACGATGATGAGCACTAAAAGAGAAGTGTGGAAGAAAAAGACAAGTTGCGCCTATTCAAATCAGCTGCTTTTTTTTTACCAGCTCCAAATTTTTACAGGGTATTCTACTCACGAATATGAATAACTTTCACTATGGAACCAACTCTGGAACCAATTTTGGTCAAGTAGGTATTGAACTTTTGTATTAAACAGCTGTTTTTGTTTTCGTAATTTCAGAGTTGGTCCCATAGTAAAAGTTGTTCATATTCATGAGTAGAACACGCTGTAAAAATTTGGAGTCTGCAAAAAAAAGCATCCAGTATTTGGTTTGCCCAGAAACTTGTGGACAAACGCCAAATGAGTATCGTATTCAAATTTAATTTTACACCCAATCATTTCTGTTCTAAATGTAAGATATTTTTAATAGAATAGAATAGAATAGAATAGAATAGAATAGAATTTTCTTTATTCAAGTAACAAAGACTCACCGAAATTGTTAGTAAAACTTACGACTATGTTATTAAGTACAGACACTAGACAAAAAAAAACAAGAAAAACAATACAATATAATAACGGTTGGTCACCGTTGCAACATCCCATGAGAGATGGCACAACAGTGACCCACGTACACACAGTCTAGGCGACTCGCAATCATGCTTACGACACTGTGATAAATAAATAAAGAAAAATATATATATTTTATTGTCAGGCATCAAGGCCCATAGGGTGTTATTATTACATCTTACTTAAAAAACTATATCAGTAACTTGCAGGAACACTAGAAAAGAAAAAGACAATCACCATCACAATCACAAGAAGGTTTAACAAGCTTTCTTGCCAACATGTAGCTTGGTAAACCTCCACATTGTAGGTCCATCCAGCCTCTCTCCAAACACCTTCAGAATTAATGACTTCTTAGACAAATCTAACCAAATTTTGGAAACCAAGAACCTCGTCATATACAGGGTCCCATTAAAATAAATGGACAAATTATAACACAGTGCTCAGTAGGTCTCACCAAAGATATCCAAGCAAAAAAAAAAACACCGATTAAAGTGATTTTATTTTGACACTAAAATAATAAATTGCCGGTACATTAGTGTATTTTCCTTAGCTAATTATTTGTCTTGTAAGTATCAAATTCGTTTTTGTTATATACAACGTGTAACGTTAAATGCGCAAAACCTGAAAATAGTTTGATCAGTATAACGAGCAGAATTAATTGAACCACTTTTTAATATAGGTCACACTTTTCAAAAAATCTTCATTAAAAACGTTGCCGTGTCTATTTATTAATAGGTCAAGCAAGCCCATGTCAGTGCGGCGCAGCGGCCCGGTGACGACTCCTCCCTTGATAAAGCGTCGTCGCAGACGCAAGAAACGATCAGAATGGCCAGTAAAACTAAAACAGCACATAAAACCTTTACAATTTTTTAATGACTTATTTTCTCTCTGAAATAGGTCAGTTGGATTAAACATCAGTTGGGGTGTCTGAGGTTTTGCACATTTAACGTTACACGTTGTATTGTTTCACCATTATCCTTATTTTGGTGGTCTGAACGATTTCTAAAATTTCTCCACCTATTTTAATGGGACCTTATATAATAACTCACAAGCACTCACAATACTGCCTACTCTTTATGACTAAAGACGTTAGATAAGGGGAGAACTCCATTTTTATTCCCGAATACCCATCAAAATAGCCATTATTATGAAAACACAAAAACT
The DNA here is from genome assembly GCA_949629135.1 of Eremobia ochroleuca. Taxonomy (NCBI): domain Eukaryota; kingdom Metazoa; phylum Arthropoda; class Insecta; order Lepidoptera; family Noctuidae; genus Eremobia; species Eremobia ochroleuca. The sequence goes on along the minus strand of OX451411.1, from coordinate 8,441,636 downwards.
TTTATGGACTTTCATCTATTTACGTACTCCTAATCTGTGTGAGCGAGTCAGCGAATATGACGTCATATCTACTGTCTCCCTCTCTCTTTATGACGTCACATACTGCTTGACAATCGATGATAACCTTTTACCCTAGCAAAGAATAACCGACTTTATTTGGATCGCAATAGAACTTAAAATCGAACTAAACCATTCGGATAAGGAACCATGACGTCACAGAAAAGGGGTGTAAAGAAGAAAAATAAATATTTATTACCGATTACACTGTGGACTTTACTACACTCGTGATAAGGTTCGATTTCGTGTGCAGTCTATAAATAAACTTGATGTCCCACTAAAGTTTCGCCAAGGATTCCGAGGCCTATTTGCTTGGCATTAAGTGTTTTCCCTTGTAAAAACCTACGTGGGGCTCAAAAGGGGGAAGGGGGCTTTTTGTACCTTCCGGGATTAGTAGAGGTCGAAGAGTCATTGTGAAGTTAAAGAGACATTAAGTAGGTAGTTTACATAGAGTTTCATTACTTGGAACTACTTGAAAGTCAAAATAACTCGTGTAGGATGAGATTACTAGCCCAAAAAAACAACAGTTTGTTGAAAATTTTTTTTTTTACCGAAACCGCTGTTCAATATTTTGGACTCAACTTTTATAATAGTCTTTAATATATGACTTATGACTAGCGGAGCCGAGACGTGAACACTCTACGACTTGTCCATGAATTCAAGGTCGCTCAGCTAGTTATGGAACGAGATATGCTTGGACTCTCCCTGAGGGAACGAATCCGCCACGATATGATTCGATAGAGAACGGAAAGGACCTAAATCATCATATGGTACTGCTGCGAAAGTGATCAAAAAGTCGAAAAAGTTGGTTCAGAAGTGGATAAAGCGGTATAAACAATCAAAAAACAAAGCAAATTTTACCCTCGCCATCAATAAAATCAAAATCAGCCATGCTATTCTGTAACCATCTCACCGTGAAAGCTTGGGTGAAGCGAGCGTGGAGTGAGCTGTCATTCGCTAGGGATTAACACTATTAAGTGCTCACTTCACTTAGGGTCTAAACAGACGGACCGCATTTCAACTGCAATCTAACTGCAAATTTGCAGTTCGGATGCAGTTTGAATGCAGTTGACACGACTGCAATAGAACTGCAAACCAACCGTGCGGTCCAACTGCAGTCGGCGTGCAGTCGTGTGAACTGCACACCGACTGCAATCGAACTGCAGGCGGGGCGGAGCGTTAAAGTAGTGCGTTAAAGTAGTGCTAGAGCCTTATGATTTCACGGTGAGATTTTTACAGAATCGACCGGCAGGTGTCATTTATTCAAACTAGGCTGAGAATCAGCACTTTTTGAAAGTCAAAATTATATAAGACAGTCCCTCAAAACGCCCGCCTTTCACCACTTCCTAGTACTTGAGCAGGGATGAAGAAGTGGTGCAACACACTCCTCGTAACTTTGTATACTGCCGGTCGATTCTGTAAAAATCTCACCGTGAAATCATAAGTGAAGTGAGCACTTAATAGTTTTAATCCCAGCGAATGACAGCTCACTTCCCACTCACTTCACCTAAGTTCTCACGGTGAGATTTTTACAGAATAACACTGCAGTATTGTTATTTAAGCTCTGCGTTGCTTACGCCTTCATAAAGTCGCTGAAGCTACGTTATATTCGCAATTGGCTTTATACTGTGGCGGCATCTACATCACCACATGCGAACACACTGCGCACACAAACGTTCCAGACTGACATCATGCAAAATTCTGCATCGCGCAAGCAGAGTTTACCGCGCAAATAGCATAAACAGCATGGTTTTTTTTACCCATGAATTTGAATAACTTTCACTATGGAACCAACTCTGAGATCACGAAAAAAAAATCAGCTGTTTCATACATTTTGGTCAAGTAGCTATTAAACTTATGTATTAAACAACAGATTTTGTTTTCGTGATTTCAGATTTGGTCCCATGGTGAAAGTTGTTCATATCCATGAGTAGAACAGCCTGTAAAAATTTGGAGCCTGAAAAAAAAAATCATGCAATATACAACGTCCCAAATCAATCTTCGGCTAGTTGCCGCCACAATACTATGCAAATTGTGTCAACTCAAAATGTGAACTCGAGTAATAACGAATCTATTCATACGTGTTTTGAGCGAATAGATAAAGCAGTAGTTTAGCTGGGAAGAAGTGGCGTTATTTTGATGTAATACCAATAAACGCATTTTCTTTCTTTCTTTCTTTCAAACTTCCCAACATAGATAGCTATTATCAATTATGGGCAGCTCAGGAAGTAATGTCACAAGAATGATTGGAAGGTAGGAAAGATGTAATGCGAGAAGAATGATGGCTGAGGAAGACGTTACAACAATCCATTGTAATTTATTAGTTTATTTATTTGTTTTGGTGTTTTTCGATGCTGTTTTCCTCGTGAATACTATTGATATTCGAGCATAAACATGCAAAGGTAGGTTGATTTTAATAACGCAGTACCTGTATGGGCAGTTCACCGTCTGGTAATGACCAGGCCCGGGTCGACAGCACATTGTGTTCCACGCGCGCCTCAAAGAGATGTCAGCGCTACCTGACGGGGTCCGCTAGGGCCGATGCCTGCCAGGGTCGCGGGTTGTTCGAAAGAGTTACCGTGGCCCTTAGCACAGGCAACTGAAGGAACACGGGTGGGTTTTAGTCGTTATAAGTCTGACACGCCCTCCCGCTCCGCCCCGAGCGGGGGAAGTTATTTGATGATTTCCAACACAACAAAAAAAAAAGAAGGGCGCTCGCTAAACTCAAACTCAAACTCAAACTCAAAGCATTTATTTCAAGTAAACCAATTACAGGCACTTTTGAATTGTCAAGGGGTCGGTCAGTCAGAAAGATGAAGCTAGTTGCCCATTCCAAAGCGTAGGTACCTGTGGAGAAGAACGGGCAAGAAACTCCACGGACACTCTTTTGAATCATAAAAATTGTTACAAAATTTTGGTTACATCATTCAAGTTGAAATTATACATGTGAGAACGATGTAGAAAGACGTGCACGTTAAAAGCGTCCGTACTAAAAAAGATAAAAACAAAAACAAAAAAATAACAATTCAGAAATGAAAATACTTAGATTAAAATTAAAATAAGCCGTGGCGGCTAAGAGATGACCAGTCCCTACTGGCGGCGCCCGTTCACGAACATGACGTATGGATCAGCACCATTTAGCTCAACCATTTTGAAGGGAACTCAATGATCCAACACACACGCCACCACCAGCGAGACATTTGAGTGAGCATGACATACCCTCAGCCGCCAGGACACATTCAAGTCAATGAAAGACGTACCCAGTAAATGGTAGCTTTATAGTTTAGTTGCATAGTGCTCACACGTATGTTATGCAATTATACAATATTAAGAGATTGAATTTATACAATACAAAGATAGTTTTTTCAATCTTCAGCAGCTCACAACTATATTTTCGAATGCTAATTAATTAGTTTATGCGCCCTTGTGGAGCAGGACCAGCGGTGAACCAAGCATTTTTGTCAGCGATGTAATCCCCCAACTTATAATATGCTTGGCTGCATAGTGTGCGTTTTATATAAGATTTGAATTTAGTTTCGTTGAGTTGGAGTATGTGGGGAGGTATTTTATTGTAGCATTTTAAACAGTACCCCATGAAGGATGAGTCTACTTTAGCCAGTCTGAAGCCTGGTTGAACTAATTGGTCCCTATTTCTGGTCCTATAGGTGTGTCTGTCACCTCTTTTAGTGAAAAGATTTAGATTTTTCCTTACGTACATGATGTTTTCATAGATGTATTGACAAGGTACCGTCATGATATTAATATCCTTAAACAGTTCCCTTAGAGAATCGCGCCTGCGGAGGCCATATATTGCTCTGATGGCTCTTTTCTGCAGAATAAAAATAGACTCGATATCTGCAGCCCGTCCCCATAGTAAAATACCGTAAGACATGATACTATGAAAGTAACTGAAATAGACTAGTCTCGCGGTATCTACATTAGTAAATTGACGGATTTTTCTTACAGCATATGCTGCTGAACTAAGCCGTCCTGCAAGAGATGTTATATGAGGACCCCATTGCAGCTTTGAGTCGAGCGTGATCCCCAGGAAAACAGTTTTATCGACGAATTCTATTTTCTCTTTATTCAATACTATGTCACAATCACTACTTTTAACATTTGGTAAAGCAAATCTTATGCATTTAGTTTTTTTTCCATTTAACACTAAATTATTAGCAGTGAACCAATTTTGCACCTGCAGTAAGGCGTTATCTACGTCGTCAAGATTTGATGCACGTCTATTTATCTTAAAAATTAAGGAAGTATCGTCAGCAAATAACACCATTTTTGGTTGGTTTTTTAATAAATGGGGTAGATCATTAATATATACTAAAAAGAGGAAAGGACCTAACATCGAGCCTTGTGGAACACCCATTTTTACTTTTAAACCAAGTGAATTGACCCCGTTTATTTGAACTTTTTGCTGTCTATCATTTAAATAAGATTTTACTAAACTGAGCGCAAGTTTACCTAATCCGTAATGCTCAAGTTTCAAGAGCAAGGTTTCATGATTAACGCAGTCAAATGCCTTGGAGAGGTCACAAAAGATTCCTATGGCATCTTGGGCCTCCTCCCACGCTGTAAATATGTGTTTTAATAAAGTGACACCGGCGTCGGTTGTACAACAGCCTTTGGTGAAGCCATATTGCTGGTCGTGTAAGATTTTGTTGTTGTTAAAATGATTAAGCATTTGATTGAGCATTACCTTTTCGAATACCTTGCTGAATACTGGCAACACGGATACTGGTCTATAATTATTGGTGTCTTTGCTGTCCCCAGATTTAAAAAGTGGAATAACCTTACTGTATTTCATTAAATCTGGGAAGACTCCTTGATCTACACACAAATTAAATACTAAAGCTAAGTATGGTGCTATAGTCTCGATTATGGATTTACAAACTTTGATAGACATACCCCATAGATCTTCGGTCAATTTGATTTTGATTTGTCGAAAGGCTTTCATAACTATCATAGAGTTTATATGTTTAAATTGAAATTCAACCGGGCAGCCTGGAACGTTCGCTCTTAATAATTCAATTGATACGTCGGCTGAAGAGTTTAAGGCTTCCGTCGTTTTTGAAGGTATATTAGTAAAGAAATTTACAAACTCTTGAGCTACTTCTGAGTTAGAGCTTATGGCACCACGTGAAGTCTCCAATGTGTAATCAGTGTTTCGTTTTTTATTCCTACTAGTTTCGTTATTTATAATTTTCCAAACTGTTTTTATTTTGTTTTCTGCTGATTTAATTTTGTTGCTGATGTACAGTGCTTTGGCTATCTTGCAGGTATTTCTAAAAATTTTTGAATAAGTAGCAACATGCTTGTTGAAAGTATCAGTATTGATGTAAGGCTTAAGGCCATACAGCTCGAACAGTCTTTCTCTGCTTATCCTAATACCCCTAGTTGCCCAGTCACTAAATATAAAATTAGGGCAAATATTTCTTGTTTTCTTTTCAAAGGTGTTATTGAATTGAGTGTGCACTACTGAAAAGAAATTCTCGTACAATTTATTTGCATCATCTATGTTATGGTCCACATCATTTAACTTATTATTTAGGGTACTATTGAATCTATTTAGTTTACCAGTCGTTATTGGTCTAAATTGAATTTGCACTTTTTGCAAAGGTGTTTTAAACTTAAAAGTCACCATTTGTCCACTATGATCAGATGGCAGATAATTTACGATGGCTTTATCTAAATAATCACAATCGCAAAAAACATTATCGATGCAAGTAGCAGAAGTTGGAGTTACTCTAGTAGGTTCTGTAAAAACATTAGATAAATTGAAAGATTTGAAAAGGCTTAATAATCTACTGCTATTTGAACTATTTTCTAGAAGGTCGCTTGTATCAGAAACATAACATAACATAATAAGCCTATAATATTCCCATTGCTGGGACACAGGCCTCCCTTCTATGAGAGGGAGTGGGCCATAATCCATCACGCGGGCCCAGTGCGGGTCGACAGATGTCACGTGTCTTCAAATTTTTGGTTCTAGGATTTGCCGATTTCCTCACGATTTTTTTCCTTTTTCCTTCATCATTTTGAGAGCCCACCACGAAGTAAAAAAAAAGCAAAGACGATGTGTTCGGAAAAAGAGGACAATTCGTCCCTTTTCCCCGGACAATAATCGATATAAACAAGTCGATAAATTGCACGAACGCGTCGTAATCCCTCCCCTGTCGATCGTTTGTAGTCACATTAGTCTCCTAAGGCCTATATATCGTTTAAATTGCAAAGTAAACGAAAATAAATTTCCGTGATGTGGCCGAAAAAGTCCTTCAAAGCTTTATAAGGGCTCATAACAAACGGGCTTGGATGTGGAGTTACGGACACACCAGCTACCTTCTACCTGTGAGTTAGTTCTTCGTTTTCGCTTAACATTTTTTCGTACTTTTTTCTCGGCTTCTAAGAGTCCTCACGTAGTGTTAAATAACCTACAGACTACTACTAACTTCCTTAAGAATCGGACTATCAAATGTAATTTTTTCAAATCCGACTAGGAGTTCCAGAGATTAGCGCGTTCCAACAAACAAACTCTTCAGCTTTATTATTAGCCCGGCGAGCGTAAGGTTGGGTATAATACACCCAGACCCTAATAAATCGTTCGATATTTTGCGACATATACATATACAACGTGTAACGTTAAATGCGCAAAACCTCAGACACCCCAACTGATTTATAATTCAATTGACCTATTTCGCAGAGAAAATAAGTCATTAAAAAAATTGTAAAGGTTTTATGTGCTGTTTTAGTTTTACTGGTAATTCTGATCGTTTTCATTTTTTTTTTTCATTCATTTATTCATATATAACAATTTGCATTGTGTTTGAATTTTGTTGTACATTAATTAATTAATTTAATATCTAGAAAAAAAAATTATATGTTTTAAATTTCAAAGAGTAAATTAACATTCAATAAACACTAAGTAAATCCTAAGTAATAAACACTAAACAATTAACAACATAAAAATCAATAAATAATAGTCAATAATCAATCACGTAATCAATATTCAATAAATAATAGTCAATAATCAATAATAAAAAAGAAAAGATAAATAATACGATGTCAAAAAATAAAATTAAAAATTGTAAATAGTCATTATATTATTATGAATTAAATGTAAATTTTATAAATCTCGAGAAGTCAATGCTTTGGATATATTTACGAATTTAAGAGTATGTCATAATTAAATGGTAGTTGTACGAGGAAGTAAATTACTTAAATATAAAAACTATTTACCATCACTTTTCTGTAATTCAGACAAAGAATATAAACATTTATTTAACAGGAATGCTTTAAGTTTAACTTTGAAAAGAGTACCTTTATAAATTAATGACCTCAAGTCAGTAGGCAACCTATTAAATAATTCTACAGCTTGGTATTTAGAGCAATGTTTGGCAATATTGAATTTAGGTGCAATTTTGTTTTTTATAATATTTCTTCTAGTTTTCTCTCTAAGTTCACGTTCTTCTTGTGATTCATATTCGTGTATGTATTTTGCAAAATGACTGAGTAGCACTAAAACATATAAACTTGGTACCGTTAATATACCTAACTGTTTAAAATAATCTTTACAAGACTCTTGTTGTGGGATTCTAACAATCGTTCTTAATGCACGTTTCTGGAGTATGAATGCTCTTTGGCAATTATACCCGTAACTGCTCCCCCAAAACATAATGCTGTATCGTAACCTGGATTCTATATATATCTATATCTATTTATATATATATATTGTTTTTAACTGTTTTACATTGATTTCGTCCCTGAGGTTTCTTAGCGCATAGCAAGCCGAAGATATTGAGGAATCTATGGCGGTGAGCTCTTTTTTCCAATTTAATAAGGAATCTATGTAAACTCCTAAAAATTTTACTTCGTTTACTAGACCAATATTATCTCCTTCGAGCGTAACATTTATGTTATCTTTGTTACGTTTCTTGTGTCTGCGACGACGCTTTGTCGAGGGAAGAGTCATCACCGGGTCGCTGCGCCGCGGTGACATTGGGTTGCTTGACCTATTAATAAATAGACACGGCAACGTTTATAATGAAGATTTTTTTTTAAATGTGACCTATATTAAAAAGTGGTTCAATTAATTCTGCTCGTTATTCTGATCAAACTATTTTCAGGTTTTGCGCATTTAACGTTACACGTTGTATATATATCACACTAATATTATAAAGGCGAAAGCGAAAGTTTGTGAGTGTGTGTGTGTGTATGTTTGTTACTTCCTCACGCTCAAACGGCTAAACGGATTTGGATGAAATTTGGTACACAGATAGTTTATAACCGGGATTAACACATAGGATAGTCTTTATCCCGATATTCCCGATATTCAACTCATCATCATCATCTGCCTAGCCTTTTCCCAACTATGTTGGGGTCGGCTTCCAGTCTAACCGGATGCAGCTGAATACCAGTATTTTACATGGAGCGACTGCCTATCTGACCTCCACAACCCAGTTACTGGGTAATACGATACCCCTAGGGAAGACTGGTTGTCAGATTTTCGGGCTTCTGACACCCGTAACGACTGTCAAAGATCTACGAATGACAGCCGGGACCAACGGCTTAACGTGCTTTCCGAGGCACGGATGTTCCCGATATTCAACTATATGTATAAATTTATGAAATAGAGAAACTTACTACGTAATAAAAATGAAATGGCTTAGCAAAAGAAACATCTTATAACACCGACGTTTCCTTGGAAACACTCATAGAAAACCGTATAAATATCCTCTAAATGTTTTTATCGATCAGGCAAAATAGTTTCATTGTCAATAACTGAATTAAACCAGACCCCATAGTGATCCAAAAAGCCCATTATGATGATATGTCGTCACGATAAATCTATAGAAAACCTTATAAATGTCCTCATCTATATTATAAGAGGCAAAATGCCTGCATTGTAGACAATAACTGAGCTAAATAGGAGAACTTCAGACATTTGAGCCTCGAAGGGGGGATTTCTGGTTCAAGAGCTGACGGGGCAGGGTTGCCACGCGTTTGGAGTTTTATGAAATATTTAGGCAAATTGATTTCTGTTGTCGTGACTGAAAGGTTTTGAAACCCATGTTCAAGATAGAAACATACCTAAATTAGTAGGTAAATTGCGAGTTTAAAGCGAAAGTAGATTCTTAATTTCCTATATCATCATAAACTCAAACTCAAAGCATTTATTTCAAATAAACCAATTACAGGCACTTTTGAATTCTCAAGGGGTCGGTCAGTCAGAAAGATGAAGCTAGTTGCCCATTCCAAAGCGTAGTAGGTACCTATGGAGAAGAACGGGCAAGAAACTCCACGGACACTCTTTTAAATCATAAAATTATTACTAAATATTGGTTATATCATTCTTGTTTAAATTATACATGTGAGAACGATGTAGAAAGACGTGCACGTTAAAAGCGTTCGTACTAAAAATAATAAAAACAAAAAACAATTCAGAACTGAAAATAAAATAAAATAAGCCGTGGCGGCTAAGAGATGACCAGTCCCTACTGACGGCGCCCGTTCACGAACATGACGTATGGATCAGCACCATTCAGCTCAACCATTTTGAAGGATTCTAATAATAATCATCATTCTTCAATAATCATCACCCCCCTGCCCTCACCGCAAATTATTTGTGGGTCGGCGCAACATGTGTTTTCATATTCATATTCATTTATTTGCGATCCACAAGGTAAAGCAAGATCTTAACAAAAGGCTTATTTTTCTTCCACACTTCTATTTTAGCCGTCCCCAGTCAGTCCATCCATCTTTATTTTTAATAATATAATAATTATAACTCTTTATTTCAGATTACAGGATCCATAATGTGTTAGTATTGCCTTAACCTATTGTTAGTGAAAAATAAAATTAAATTAAAACAAAAGTGACACCACCATTAAAAAATAACAATTAATTTTGCACATGTACGTCTGTACGCACATGTCTCCCAGCCCAGTGCCTAATAAACGGCCCATCTATGTTGTCCGCCAGTGTACCTAAAATTTTTAATGTTCCATATTAATATAATATTAGCGCGCTGGGTTGACGATATCGTCAAAGTCGCGGGAAACACCAGCACCCTAATTGCGTAACACTCTCAATTTGAATCATTTTGAAGCATATTGCTAATCCATTGCTCGAAAAATGTGTATGCTCAACAACGTATATAACGCAATGAATGTTGTTGAACTGTCAAAATGAAAGCCATTGCTACTGATAGTGTGTTACGGAATTAGCCTGCTGTCAGTCATCAGTGAAAGAGCGTGGAATTTTCTTTGGATGGTGATTTTTATTCAAATCTGAGTTAAGCAATGGCGCCGATTGCCTTGTTCACAAACTAAACTACAAAAGATAAATATACCCAAGATAAATATTAGTTTAGTCCTGTCAAACAGACAGGACTAACTCAAATTTATCTTCTGTCCTTTTCTTAATGAAATAGAAAGAAAAAGATGCACTGAACTTAAATTTACTTTAGTTTGTGAACAAGAGAATCAGCGCCAATATGTGATTGAGGATTTTGGATAAAATATTGCCTTTATGACTGTTTAATCTAGCGTATCACTACATAGTATAAAACAAAGTCGCTTCCCGCTGTCTGTCCCTATGTATGCTTAAATCTTTAAAACTACGCAACGGATTTTGATGCGGTTTTTTTTAATAGATAGAGTAATTCAAGAGGAAGGTTTATACGTATAATATATGCATAATATAGTAGAGAAACACTGATCATTTAGGGGTTTCTAATGTGATGTCGTAAATAAACACATTTTATTGCGCTTACATTGCAAACGCTGGCTTAAGCCTACGAGATAGATCAAAATAATGTACTACAGTATTGTACACCTTAAAAAGGTCTACAAAAAAGTCCGCGATGGCATATGTCTATCTCTTAGGGATAACCCACAATAACCATTTTTTATCCTATACTTTTTAAGAGAAATAATGGCTCTAAAATAATCAGTGTTTCTCTACTATATTATGCATGTATTATATGCATATAAACCTTCCTCTTGAATCACTCTATCTATTAAAAAAAACCGCATCAAAATCCGTTGCTTATTTTTAAAGTTCTAAGCATACATACAGACAGACAGACAGCGGGAAGCGACTTTGTTTTACACTATGTAGTGATAGTGATCAGCATTGCACCCGTGCGAAGCCGGGGCGGGTCGCTAGTAAAATATAAACTCACCCCTTCTTCCCATGGGGGTAGGCAGAACGCCAGCTACTACCTGCGATCCTCACATACCCTTTTGGCTTCGTTTACGCTCATATATCGGGTCATGTACGTACACCGCGGTCTGCGTGTACTACGCACCTGTCCGTTCTGAAGAACATCACCAATAAGGTCACTATACAACGTGTAACGTTAAATGCGCAAAACCTCAGACCCCCAACTGATTTTTAATTCAATTGACCTATTTCAGAGAGAAAATAAGTCATTAAAAAAATTGTAAAGGTTTTACGTGCTGTTTTAGATAAACTGGCCATTCTGATCGTTTCTTGCGTCTGCGACGACGCTTTACCGAGGGAGGAGTCGTCAGCGGGCCGCTGCGCCGCGCTGACATTGGCTTGCTTGACCTATTAATAAATAGACACCGCAACGTTAATAATGAAGATTTTTTGAAAAATGTGGCTTATATTAAAAAGTGGTTCAATTAATTCTGCTCGTTATTCTGATCAAACTATTTTCAGGTTTTGCGCATTTAACGTTACACGTTGTATATGTCCTTTTAATCTGATAACTAGTCTTACCAAGCGGTATCGTATTACCCAGTAACTGGGTTGTGGAGGTAGGATAGGCGATAGCTCCATGTAAAATACTGGTACGCAGCTGCATCCGATTAGACTTGAAGTCCACCTAAACATAGTTGGGAAAATGCTAGGCAGATGATGAAATGTCCTTTTAAACTATATCATCAACATCATCTCAGCCTATCGCAGTCCACTGCTGGACATAGGCCTCTCCCAGACTACGCCACAACACCCTGTCCTCCGCCTTCCGCATCCAGACTTAAACTATATCAAAGGGCAATAAACAGCTATCACCGGCGGTTCTGTTCAAAAACTCTTAAGCCTCATCTTTGCTCCCGGATATTGCAAACAGTTTCCATAACTTAACTTGTAAATTCCTCGCCGGGAAGTGTCCGCGGTTTAATATCGGAGAAATGGTGCGCCTACTCGAGTGTGGGATGAGTGTGCTTTGATTACGAGGCGCCGACACGACGCCGGCAGGGTTACCACGAGATCGGAAATTAAATCGGGATATCATTTTTTTATCTCTTTTAGTGTTTTGCATATGGCTAGTATTTTGTGTTACCTGTGAAATCCATACTATACATTTGAATACTATAAAATAATTTGATATCTATATATCTGTACTAATAATACAGCTCAAGAGTTGGTTTATTTTTTTGTTTGAACGCGCTAATTTACAACAACCGGTTGGATTTGAAAAAATATTTGGCATTTGATAACCTCATTTTTGAGGAAGTTTATTGGCTATTTAACATCACGTGAGTACACTGAGGGGCTGAGCAAAAAGAGAAAAAAAATGACAGAACACTAACTGAAAACGAAGTAATCGTGGGGGCAGGCGATGCGCTGCAAGGGGGTAGGTCGAGGAACAAGAAATTTCACGCAGACGAAATCGCGGACAAAAGATAGTCGACACTAGTATCATAAAGAGGAAAGATTTGATTGTTTGTTTGTATAGAATAGGCTCCGAAACTACTGGACCGATTTGAAAAATTGCTTTACCATTAGAAGCCGACATTATCCCTGATGAACATAGGCTACTTTTTACTGCGGGAAAATGCTTCATTCCTACGGGAAAACGGGTAATAGGATTTAAACGGCGGGAATTCTGAATTCTACGCAAACGAAGTTGCGGGCGGATGCTAGTCCTATTATAAATGTGAAGATATCTCTGTCTCTCTGTAACATTTTCATGCCCTAAAGGCTGAGCAGATTTCGATAAAATGTGGCACACAGGTAGACAATGACCAGCAGGGTAATTGCGTAACACACTATCGGTAGCAATAGGTTTCATTTTGACAGTTCAACAACATACATTGCGTTATTTACGTTGTTGTGCTGACACATTTTTCGAACATATGGAGCAATGGATAGAATAGAATAGAATACTCTTTATTATGTACACCATATAAATTACAGACATAAATATAGAAATTTTACAAAGGGTGACACAATGGGCGGTTGAATTGAAAGTAATAGTGTGTTACGTAATTAGGGTGCTGGGTTAGGATATGGGGTAGTTTTTATCTCGCTAGTATGTCCCCGTAGGATAATTTCTTTCGGGGCGCAACGGAGCAGTGGTGGCGTAGTGGTAACGGCCTCGGCATACGAATTGGTCGTGGGTTCGAACCTAGACAGGCGCTTTACATTGTGTAATTTATTACATCACTACTGCTCTCAAAAACGGTGAAGGAACTACCAACCCGCACTGGGCCCGCGTGGTAGATTACAGCCCACTCCCTCTCGAAGAGGGGAGGCCTGAGTCCCAGCAGTGGGCAAATTATAGGCTGACTAGCTTCGCCCTGCGGTTTCACCCGCATAAGTGTCGATCCCGTGGGAATATCGGGACTAAAAGTATCCCGGCTATAAACTATCTGTGTACCAAATTTCATTCAAATACGTTCAGCTGTTTGAGCGTGAAGAAGTAACAAACACACACACTCACAAACTTTCGCCTTTATATTTAATATTAGTGTGATTATATGTACAGACGCCAGCACATCAAGATACTACAATCTGTCAAATTTATTTAATAAATTTTCAACTTTATCGCCAAAACATAAGGAACAAAGTCAATTGGGAAAATTTGACATATTCGGGTAGCTTGATGTGCTGGCGTCTGTACCACGGGCAAAAGCTAGTTAAGTTGTTTATTTAGTAAAGTCAATGTAAACGTCAATAGTACAATGGGTGAGGTACCTAATCATAAACTTTCAGTCCCCGGTCTGGGATCTTTGGTAAATTGCCCAATATTCAGATTTGAATCTCGGAAACTTAAGTAATTTATGGGCACATTTTGAGTTCCAAAATACATTTTAATGATAATTGATATAGCAGTATTTCCTAATTACCCTTTAACAGGAACAGGAAATAAGATTCCTCAGATATTCAGTTTCCTCAATTAGACCTCTGAAATAAATATGAAATGAAATGTTTATTTAGTGTGTAAGTAGATATTTTAAGACACTTACACGTCGATACGAGTATTTTGTTGGTCAATATTTAAAAACTAGATGGCTTCTGCATTTTCTAGCTCCTGGAAGAGATCGCAGAAAGCGACAAGGCCGCCCGTTGTATATTTTGTAGTGTTTGACGTATTTTTTATGTTGTGTACTTTTGAGATGTACAGACGTCAAGCTACCCGAAACTGTCAAATTTTCCCAATCAACTTTGAACCTTATGTTTTAGCGATAAAGCTGAAAATCTATTAAAGAAATTTGACAGATTGTAGAAGCTTGATGTGCTGGCGTCTGTACAATAAAGTATAAATAAATAAGACATTCCGAAACAAACTCAGAGGTCATGGAGAGACCATGACCTCTGAGTTTGTTTCGGAATGTCTAAAATGTTTAAAGTCCAAACATTATATTATTAGGATTTTATGTGAGTCTAACAACGCAGGGTCTTTTGAAGAAAGACCCAGCAGCCTTGAGTTGACCTGTCCCAACAGACGGCATGCATTCATCAGTCATCGTGTAGCTCAACCACAGCCCAATTGACTGAATATGACGGCACGGTTGGCGCAGTGGTTAAGCGATTGACTGCTGCGCTGTGTCGCGGGTTCGATTCCCGCACGGAACAAATATTTGGATTACCTACAAGTAGTTGTTCCTGGTCTGGCTGTTTGTGTATGTGACTTTAAATGTTTGTAAACGCACCCACAATACAGGAGAAATTCCTAGTGTGGGGCAACGTTTTTTTATAAAAAAATAAAAAAAATCAGGGAGCTCAAGAACCAGTCATACGACGCTAACAGATATACGAAATACTCAAAACCGCCAGAGAGTTGTTTAGTTTTCAAGCTAGCCTGCATGGTACTCACATTCACAGTCAGTTTTCTCTTAATAATGATTTATCTAATACAGGAAAAAAATTAACCATTGCGCGAATTACTGGAACCATGGATTCTTCATATGATTCTACATCCCTTAACCCCTCAGCCGAGAATCGACCATTTTCGGTCGGCAAGAAATGGCCGCTTATCCGCGGGTGGCCATCTCTATTCGCTGACTGTCAACCGCGCACCTACTTCTGGGTGGCCTCTTGTGATATGGATTTCATTCAATAAACTTACGCGGGTCACTGAATTTCTATGAGCGAATGATGTCATGCCTTCCCTTTACACATTGTGTGTGTTAGAAAAGGATAGGAATGGTGGATGTAGTTATTGCTCTTTCAAGTAAGTCAGTTCACTGCGACCACTTGTGGATGGTTTTCGGTTATGTAATTTTTTTTGTGCCATCCACAAATGGTCGGTTTTCGGCTATCGGGTCCGCGCAAAAATGGCTCCTCGTGACTGAGGGGCTAACGTAGCTTGGTCTATGAAGATCCGTGGCATACCTACGCTGTCCGCCATTTTGTTTTTGTTTTTCAAAATGGCGGTCGCGCATGAAACCTGTTTAAATCGGTAGCTGACATCAATGCAAACAGAAAACATTAAAGGACCAAACCCCGTAAGTAAAGTGTTACGTTTCCGAGATATTAACGTTCAGTTTATTCAAAAAAATATTTATGCCACGTGATCAAAAAATCAAAATGGCGCGACAGCAGGCATGTCAGGCTCCATATATAACCTTAAATCGCCTTTTTCGTTGATTAGTCAAAAAAAAAATTCTGTTCCATACATTTTGACCGCGTGAGTATTGCAGTTTTCTATGAAGCAGCAGATATTTTTTTTTATTTAATCTTGGGGGGTTTAGAATCATGTGCTGAAATTGTAACCATGAAGTTACAATTTGCGCATCGATTTCCTTGCCACCCTGTGTAGCAATATTTTCTAGTGAACTTTTCGCAGGAATCGGAAACCAGATTACTCAGATCGCCATTTTCCTCAATCAATCTTGTAAAATGAATATATTCCGGTTCAACCCTAAATGTAAAACTGACGCCCGCAGATTTCCATAGATACGTGTATTCATCTCAATATTTTTTTCTTTTATTTTTCACCGCCTAATCATGTAATTTACTCGGTAATCTGAATCTGTCTCATTTGATGTTTTTCTTACGATCAAGCCTTGAGAAGATACTTGATATTTTTAAAGATAAAGCAGACATGATAAAAAAAAAAAACTGTAAGTACCTTGTTACATTTTTTCTGAGTTTTGTTATGCAAACTATTGCTCTTTGATAAGAATTTTTGTGGAAGTTTTGATAATATAAAGATTATGTAGAGTGTGTACAGACGTAATACAATCTGCCAAATTTCTTTAATAGATTTTCAACTTTATCGCTAAAGCATTAGGTTCAAAGTTGATTGGGAAAATTTGACAGTTTCGAGTAGCTTGATGTGCTGGCGTCTGTACATCTCAAAAGTACACAACATAAAAAAACGACGGGTTGCACTCCGGGAGTGCCGGCAGAAGTGAAAACTTAAATATTAACGTTGTGCATTTTTTATATTTTGAAATGGTTAGGGAATCATTTTGCACGAATTGCTTTAATTATCAGTATACAAGTACTATCATTTATGTCGTAGAATACAATATTTATTTATTGCGCTATCTTGCACAAACATGACAATTTATATTACATTAAAAAGTTTATCTCTCAGAAAAATCAACTTCCATCCATAATTTCGACGACTTTTTCACCATCATTATTACCAGAACCATTATTCTTTTTATTTTTTCACGTCCACCGGAGGTGTGCCATATGTTCCACCAGTTATCTGTAGTTCCCAAATTGCAGATTTATTGTCGAGAGATGTACCTTCAAGTCTATCAATACATTCTAACTACAATTCTAATTAATTCATTCATTTAAGTTAAGTTTGTTTCTGTAACATAAACACACACGAACATTCGCGCAAGCACCCTGCCCCACCTAAACTAAACAACAGGCGCAGGCATACATTTTCGCCGCGCCGTAGAAAGAGAGGGGGATACTTCCTCGCCTACGCCGCGCCGCCGGCTGTCTACTCACCATCCGTCTTACGAATTTTCGATCAGGGTCACGTGTCCTGACGCGAGTTTTACATTTTTTACCCGTTACAAAAAAAGTGTACAACGCCGCTAAAGAAGTTTTCACTTCAAAAAATACATGAAACAACAAAATATACAATGAGCGGCCTTATCCCTTTCTGCGATCTCTTCCAGGAGCTACAAAATGCAGAAGCCATCTAGTTTTTAAATATTGACCAACAAAATACTCGTATCGACGTGTTAAAGTGTCTTAAAATATCTACTTACACGATACAATGATGATGATAATGATGATTTTTATTTGTTTTTATCTGATGTATGTCTCAGGTGTACTGTGTGTCTTATAGTCTGTGCTAAATAAATATATTTTCTTTCTTTCTTCTTTCTTTCTTAAATAAACATTTCATTTCATATTTATTTCAGAAGTCTAATTAAGGAAACTGAATATCTGAGGAATCTTATTTCCTGTTCCTGTTAAGTACAATCTGACAAATTTCTTTAATAGATTTTCAACTTTACCGCTAAAGCATAAGGTTCAAAGTTGATTGGGAATCTTTAACAGTTTCGGGTAGCTTGATGTGCTGGCGTCTGTACTAAAGGTACACCTCTGCCAAAGGATTCTTAGGGATATACACGCGTGATGTTATGTATACTATATTTTTTTGCAAGTCTGGTATGCGTGTAGTACTAGATTCGGTACCCGCACGGGCTAAGAGCTAAAACGCACTAGCGGCTAGCCGGCTAAAACGACCTGATATTATGTTATGGTATTTCAGCTGGTCGATTCTGTTAAAATATCGCCGTGAAATCATAAGTGAAGTGAGCACTTAATAGTGTTAATCCCTAGCGAATAACAGCTCACTCCACGCTCACTTCACCCAAGCTTTCTGTTCGGGATCGCTCAGGAGCTTTGTTATTAACGCGAAGTATTGCCGGAGGTTGAAGCGGCGGCGTGGAAGTTTTTAGTGCGGGCTGGGGTCAGCTTCGGAAGTGGTTTATGCAGAGACTGACGCGCTGATTTCTTGCACTTGATAATAAAACGCTCGGTGTATTGTTCTCTTCTTATTTATTTTCTTGTTGTACTACTGGATTTGAAGTGTTCTCTTCAGGATTGCTTGCTGTTGACTGAATATCGAATGACAAAATGTCCCTATTTTTATACTGCTCAACCTAACGGTACATAACGGTACTTTACCCGGCCAACTAATCACAGCTTGCCATAACGGTACTTTAACTGGTCAGCCAATCACAAAGGATCTCGATTAGCCAATCAGAGCGAGGCAGGATACCGGGTAACTTTCTTAAGTACCTCGAAACTTTACCGTGATGAGAGCCGCGTGACAATATTTACGTTTTTCGTTAATTTTTATGAAGTATACATAGGTAACTTATACATTATTAGCTTCTATGTACTACGAACTATCTGATAAATTATAATTATAATGAAAACATGACATAAACACTAACTATTGCTTAAGTCTAACACTAAGTCTACTACAAGTATGAAGGATTACAATATGGCATTATTCACTTACATACGGTTATATTAATGTCTATGTATCACTTAGGTTCTGTATACACATTATAGGTTACACATTATGTGGTCGTGCACACACATTATAGGTTACACATTATGTGGTCGTGCACATTCTCCCGCCGTCGCGACGCCGCGACTCTGTTGGTAGCACGACGATCTTTCTGGTGGGACGACGTAGAATGTGGCCGCTGCTGGTGGTGACGTCCACCACTCGTACCTCTCCGTCGGCTCCTGGGTATAGTTGGCTAATGCGTCCTCGTGGCCAGACGTTGCGTGGCAGGTTACTATCGCAGACGATGACTAGGTCATCCACTTTAGGTTGTGTACCTGTATTGTTGGGCTCCCGCCGGTGTTGTAGTAACGGTAAGTACTCCTTGACCCATCTTTTCCAGAACACATCTGCTAGTACCTGGGCTCGCTTCCATTGCTGGCGAGCTGTCATGTCCTTTTCTTCGAAGTGGCCGGGTACCGGAACATGGGGATTCGGCCCAATGAGTATATGGTTCGGCGTCAGAGCTTCTGGTTCTAGGGGGTCGACAGAGACGTGAGTCAAGGGTCGTGAGTTCACTGTGTTTTCGACCTCGATCAATAGTGTTGTCAGTGTCTCGTCGCTCGGGCATCGCTCGTTCAGCGTGATGCGTAATGCTTCTTTCACTGATCGTACCATTCTTTCCCATGTTCCCCCCATAAATGGTGCTGAGGGTGGGATGTACTTCCACTTGATGTGGTGACACGTGGTCTCGTGGTGCATGGCTTCGAGTGCGGCCTGGCCGAGTTCCTTCTCTGCGGCTTTAAAGCAGGTGGCGTTGTCGCTCCATATCTCCTTGGGGCAACCTCTTCTGGCCATGAACCTTCTTAAGGCTGATATCGCCGAGTCAGCGGTCAGCGAGTAGGCGACTTCTATGTGGATCGCTCTGGAGGTCATACATGTGAAAAGCGCACCGTACCTCTTCTCTCGGTGGCGTGCGACTGTGACCTCGATCGGTCCGAAATAGTCGAGTCCGGTAAAGGTAAATGGCCGCGCGTGATGCGCCAGGCGTGCTGCCGGTAGGTCACCGGTGAGGGGGATTGTTGGTTTCGCTTTTCTTATGCGACACTGTAGGCAACTTTTCACTGTGTTTCTTACTGCTGGGCGTATTTTTAAGATCCATAGTCGTTGTCTTAATTCATTTACGACCATTTCTACACCGCCGTGATGTAGCTTTTCATGTACATGTGCTATGTACAGGCGTGTGTAGGTTTGTTTACCTTCCAGTATTGGTGGATTGGAGGTGTCTTCTTGTATGTCTCGGGCTGCGGCCACTCTTCCTTTCAGGCGCACGATACCCTGTTCGTCCATGTACACACTGAGCTGGCGCAGTCGATCGTTGTTGCTGGGTGAGTCCCCTTTTGTTATGCGGTCAATCTCGGCCGCGAAGCTTTCCTTTTGGCTCGCTTTTATCCATAGTTGCTCCGCCTTTATTAGACATGAAGCGGGCAGCTCGTGATAGCGATTTGTGTGTCGAGGCGAGTCTCTTGTTGCTTGCGTCGGGGGTGGCGCCTTTTTTGCAATTCGCCAGTCGGGGTCGTTGACCCTTGCTTTTATGGTCCGTTTTCGGGTGGCTGCGACTGTACTTCTGTTGGGCCGGCACAGTTCGATGAACTGTAGCACTCTTGCTGTTGCCCTTATGAGTCGGGTCCACTTTGAGAATTTTTCTATGTGTGGGAGTGGACTTTGACTGGGGTCGCTCTCCAACTGATGTAGGTTACATCTCTCTTTCTCTTCTCCTGTATCGTATTTCACAGCTTTCTCTTCTTTTGGCCATTGAGACTCCGGCTTTTTCAGGAAGGGAGGCCCTTGAAACCATCTGTGAGTGGCAGTGAAATCGTCTGGCGTATCTCGTGTGGCGTCGTCTGCCACATTGTCTTTTGAAGAGAGCCACCTCCACTCGTTTTTCTTAGTGGTTTCTTCGATTTCCGCGAGGCGATGAGCTACGAATGACTTGTAGGTGCGTGGCTCTGACCGGATCCACACTAATACTGTGCGTGAATCACTCCAGTAAGTCTGGCTCGCTACCTCGTACTCGTGCTCCCTTTTTACTGTTTGTGCGAGGCGCGCACCCAGTAAGGCGGCCTGTAGTTCGAGCCTGGGCATCGATACAGGTTTCAGTGGTGTCACCCGGTTCTTGGCGGCCGCTAGGGCTACATGTACACTGCCGTCGGCTCGTTCTGTTCTCCAGTATATTGCCGCGGCGTAAGCTTGCTCGCTGGCGTCGACGAAGGTGTGCAGCTGTCGTGAGATGCTTGGTTCGATGTCGTAGCATCGCGGTATTCTCAGCTGTTTGATTCCGCTGAGTGACGTCATCCATTTCTTCCACCTGTCTTCTAATTCCGTTGGTATTGTGTCGTCCCAATCGGTTTTGTAGCTCCAGGTGTCTTGAAATATTCTCTTGGCTGGGGTGGTGATTGGCGATATTAACCCCAGTGGGTCGAAGAGTGCCATTATGATGCTCAGGGCTTCTCGTTTTGTTGGAGGACGATTGTTTTCTTTTACTTCTGCTGGTATCTTCATCGTGTTTGTGTTGAACCCGATGTGATCTTCTTTCACGTACCAGAGTAGTCCGAGCGTCCTTTCTGTTTCTATGCCACCTAGGCTTACTGTGGCTGATTTGTTTTGTTCCGGTGGGTTGAACTCCTCGATGGTTCTTTGGTTGTTCGATGTCCACCCGTCTAGTATGAACCCTGCCTTCTTGTGGATGAGGTCGACTGCTTTTATTGTTTCTCGTGCTTCCATAATGGTGGGGAAGCTTTGCAGGTAGTCATCCATGTAGTGGTTCTTATGTATCGCTGCTGCCGCTTCTGGGTAGGTGGTTGCAAACTCGCTCGCGTTTTTATTCTTAATATAGAGAGCGGTGCACGGTGATGAAGTGGATCCAAATATGACTGAGGTCATGCGATATTCTTCCGGTTTGCCCTCCCGCCGTTTGCCTCTCCACAGGAATCTGAGGGCATCTCTGTCTTCTTGTCTGATTTTCACCTGCATGAACATTTCTTTTATGTCTCCGCTGACAGCGTATGCGTGTTGTCTGAATCGCATAATCACTCCAGGGAGAGACTGTAGCAGGTCTGGTCCCGAATGCAGCATGTCGTTTAGGCACATGCCGGCGGCTTTTGCTGATGCGTCATGAACCAGCCGAGGCGGTTTGTGTGGCTTCGCTGGGTTGATGACCGGGAAGTGAGGCAGGTACCAGGTCTTTCCTTTTGGAGCTGGTACGGGCGCTTGTTCTGCATAACCGGATTTAAACAGGTTGTCCATTCGTTCTTCGTATTTTGATTTCAGATCTTCATCTTTATCTAGTTTCTTTTCTAGCGAACGCAGGCGTCGCTCTGCTTCGTTGTAGTTGTTTGGTATCTGGAAGTCCTTTTCTTTCCATAGCAGGCCGGTTTCGAATCTGCCGTCCGGCAGTCTTTTGCTGGTTTCTTCTAGTATCTGTATGGCTTTCTGTTCTGGATCTTCTTTTGGTTTCTTTGGCTCGATGCACAAGGATTCGAGTTTGAAGTAGTCCTTGATTGTTTCTTCCATTGATGGTTCATCTTCTTTTTCTCTGAGTTTTCCACAGAACGCTACCTTGGCTGTGAGTGAGCTGTGACAGCCATGGAGGACCCAGCCGAGTTGTGTGAGGGAGGCAACTGGCTGGTTACGGCGTCCGGTGCGTAGTTTCCTTGACACTATGAGGTGCCAATTATCTTGACCAATCAACAACTTAGGTGAAGCACGTTCGTATGCGATCTGATCCTTGATGTCGATCAGGTGTTCGCAATCTTCCAGGTGGCGGTCGTATATCGTCTCTGGTGTGAAATTCAGTCTTTCCACTGTACGTGCGGCTTCTATTTTGTATTCTTCCTCTGCGTACTTTCCTCTTATGCTGAGGTTAATGATTTTGCTGCTGTCGTGTTTAATTTCGTTGCCGATTCCTTGGATCCACATAGTGTTTGTGGGTCCGTCGGCTCCTATGACGTCAGCTATCGATGCGTCCACCAGTGTGACTGTGCTTCCTTCATCTAGTAGTGCGTATGTTTCGATGCTTGTGTGCGGTCCCTTTAGTATGACGGGAGCGATCTTCAGGTATGCACGTCGACGGTCACATGGTTTCACTGTTGATGTGACTTCTAGTGCTGGTGTTGCTGTTTCTTTCCTGGCGGAGTCGCTTGACGTATCTTGATTCTTCTCATGGTGCAGCAACTTATGATGTCTCATGGGGCATCCCTGTTTCCCACACGGTGGGGCTTTGCATTGAAGTCGGCGATGTTTGCTTCGCAGACAGCGGTAGCACATGTTATTTTTCTTTGCTACTTCCCATCTGGAGTTTGTATCGAGTGCGACGAACTGCTGGCAGTCAGGTAGTTTATGGTTTTGTTTGCACTGCGGGCAGTGTTCATCCGATGTCGTTCTTCTTTCTGTAGCGAAGATGCGTTCTGTCTTTCTATTCTTTCGATCTCTTCCCATGTAGTCGTCATTGGTCATCTCTGGTAGAGCGTAGGCGCCGCACTTGTCTGCTTCTTCGTTTAAAAACATGGAGATCTTCTTTAATTCAGGTGTATCTTCTTTCTTTTTCGCGGCGTAGTCGTACCATTTGCTTTTCAGTATGGGAGTGAGCTTTTCGTTTATTATTCGCGCCATCTCAGGACTGTGTAGGTATTGTGTCCTTCTCAGTGCTTCGATGGTGCCCACTATATTTGTTATTCGGCCGGCGAAGATACATAGTTCTCTGGGGTTGTCTGTGACTCGGTTCAGTGACTTGAGCTTCTCCATTTCAACGTGGATGAGTGCTTCTGGTCTTCCGAACCTTCTTTGCAGGGCGTCCATGACAATTTCTGGGTCTGGTTGGCTTACTATTAGGCAGCCGACCGCTTCTTTTGCTGTTCCTCGTAAGCTACGACGTATGCGCGCCAAGTTTTCTGTTCTTGTGAAGTACTTCAATGTCTCTTCATAAGCCGCCTTGAAACCGAGCCAGTCTGCACAGTTTCCATTAAATAGCGGTAGTTCTTGAATGTACTTCGGAGGTTCCCTTGTGCTTCTTACCGCTTGAGAGAGAGCGGCGGCGAGGGTGCTTACGTCTATTAGAGGCTGATGTGTATCTTCTTGCCTTGGTGTTACTTCAACGGGGTCTTCTTGCTTCTTCTTGGCCTCTTGCGATGGTTGTGGTTGACTTGCTTCAGGTTCTTTTAACCATGTACTTATTCGGACTGAAGCTAGGTCATCTTCCAATTCTTCTTCATCTTCTGAGGTGTCTTCTTCTGCTTGAAGACGCTGGACCCGCACTTGTTGTAACTCTATTTCGGCTCTTGTTTGCTCGAGCTTCAGTTCGGCCAACCTTTCTTTCGCCTTCAAATCCGCTAGTTGCTTTTTACGAGAAACTGCCGAGCAGCGTGACCGAGCGTTCGTGGGTTTCAACGTGCGCTGCGATACTTTGTCCTTTTCTTTACGGGACGCGGCGCTGGTGTCTTCTGTTCCAGATGTAGTGGTAGTTTCCTCCGTGGCGGTCGAACCACTGGTTCCGCTGCTGTTGCCCGACGTGTCGGTAGCGGTGTTCGATGTGCCACTGGTGCGGGCATTTCCTGGCGCGGTCTCTTCTACGGCCGTAGGTGTCCTCAGCTCTTCCTGCCGGCGCTTTGTTCGTTCCCCGTCTTGACTTCGTGTTAAAACCATTTTCTTGATGCTGGCTGATGATCCGGCTGCGAAGGACCAATAATGTTCGGGATCGCTCAGGAGCTTTGTTATTAACGCGAAGTATTGCCGGAGGTTGAAGCGGCGGCGTGGAAGTTTTTAGTGCGGGCTGGGGTCAGCTTCGGAAGTGGTTTATGCAGAGACTGACGCGCTGATTTCTTGCACTTGATAATAAAACGCTCGGTGTATTGTTCTCTTCTTATTTATTTTCTTGTTGTACTACTGGATTTGAAGTGTTCTCTTCAGGATTGCTTGCTGTTGACTGAATATCGAATGACAAAATGTCCCTATTTTTATACTGCTCAACCTAACGGTACATAACGGTACTTTACCCGGCCAACTAATCACAGCTTGCCATAACGGTACTTTAACTGGTCAGCCAATCACAAAGGATCTCGATTAGCCAATCAGAGCGAGGCAGGATACCGGGTAACTTTCTTAAGTACCTCGAAACTTTACCGTGATGAGAGCCGCGTGACAATATTTACGTTTTTCGTTAATTTTTATGAAGTATACATAGGTAACTTATACATTATTAGCTTCTATGTACTACGAACTATCTGATAAATTATAATTATAATGAAAACATGACATAAACACTAACTATTGCTTAAGTCTAACACTAAGTCTACTACAAGTATGAAGGATTACAATATGGCATTATTCACTTACATACGGTTATATTAATGTCTATGTATCACTTAGGTTCTGTATACACATTATAGGTTACACATTATGTGGTCGTGCACACACATTATAGGTTACACATTATGTGGTCGTGCACACTTTCACAGAATCGCACCGCAGTTCATTCCGCTAT
Source organism: Eremobia ochroleuca (assembly GCA_949629135.1). Lineage (NCBI taxonomy): Eukaryota > Metazoa > Arthropoda > Insecta > Lepidoptera > Noctuidae > Eremobia > Eremobia ochroleuca. Next base: position 8,416,341 of record OX451411.1, on the reverse strand, counting down.
CAAAATGTAAAACATCGGACGACAAGACTGTCCATCTAATCTCAAAAATCACGGCCCCTCTTCCACACCCCGCCTACAAAGGCCTGCGTCGTCGCTGGAGCACTTATTTCGGGACATTTCCTCCTAACATCGGCTTAAAGATGACATTCAGCGAGACGAGTGGCTAATGTCATAATGTCGGGATGTGATATTGAGAGACGAGGACCGATATGATGATGGTGACGTTTAGTTGGTGTTTGTTGACATTTTAGTGACTACAATATTTTTATCTCACTAGGTCTCACACGGTGGCTAAGTAATAGCAGCCGCACGGGTCGATCGATCAGGTTAAGCTACGCTTGCCGCGGTTGGTCTGTGGATGGGTGACCATCTTCACATACCAAGACCCCTCCGTGTCTCGGAAAGCACGTTAAGCCGTTGGTCCCGGCTGTCATTCGTGGATCTTTGACAGTCGTTACGGGTCGTCAGTAGCCCGAAAGTCTGACAACCAGTCTTACCAAGGGGTATAGTATTACCCATTAACTGGGTTGTGGAGGTCAGATAGGCAGTCGCTCCATGTAAAATACTGGTATTCAGCTGCATCCGGTAAGACTGGAAGCTTGGGAAAAGGCTAGGCAGATGATTATGATGTAACAGTAATCAAATCTTTTTTATTTTTATTATATCGTGGTTAGATATCGATACTCATTTCGTCGGCAGAGTTACGCTAGCTAATAATAATTTATTGATTTAATTTGACAACATAGGTCCAATGGAACAGACGCCAACACAGCAAGCTACCCGAAACTGTCAGATTTTCCCAATCAACTTTGAACCTTATGCTTTAGCGATAAAGTTGAAAATCTATTAAAGAAATCTGACATATTGTAGTAGCTTGATGTGCTGGCGTCTGTACATACAACAATAACTTATCAACTATGGGGTTAGTATTATTCCCTGTTTTTCCACGGCTACCAATCCGGCCGCTTGTACAAAGCCCACGTTTAGGAAAACATCAGCTCTTAGTCCCAGGAATATAACCACCAACGCATACAATGTTATCCTAACGCCCGCAAAATACACACAACCGTTATCTTGACTAAGCTATATTTGGAGCCCGAGGGGCTAAATGATTGTTTGCGAAGATACAACCACGATACTGTCGTGTGGGGACGTAGCTATACTGTTAAGGGTTATTTTAAATGTATACAACGTGTAACGTTAAATGCGCAAAACCTGAAAATAGTTTGATCAGAATAACAAGCAGAATTACTTGAACCACTTTTTAATATAGGTCACATTTTCCAAAAAATCTTCATGAAAAACGTTGCCGTGTCTATTTATTAATAGGTCAAGCAAGCCAATGTCAGCGCGGCGCAGCGGCCCGGTGACGACTCCTCCCTCGGTAAAGCGTCGTCGCAGACGCAAGAAACGATCAGAATGGCCAGTAAAACTAAAACAGCACATAAAACATTTTAAATTTTTTTTTATGACTTATTATCTGTCTGAAATAGTAAAATTGAATTAAATATCAGTTGGGGTGTCTGAGGGTTTGCGCATTTAACGTTACTAGAGATGGGTTTATGCCCTGGCAAATTGGGCGCTTTGAATAAACGCCGGATAAATGCCCGTAAACGCCCAATAAATGCCTTTTGCCTGGGCAAAAACTTTAACAGAACTTTTATTACATTTTTCATTCAAATTATTTGATTAAATTCATATTTGAGTGTGCAGAAAAGATTAATTTGTCCAAATAGCGACGTCAATACAAATATAATATAATAAAAGAAAATACCCCATATATGTTCCTTTTCCTGTTAATGAGACACTACAAAACTCTATACATTTTCTTTATCTGGTCAATTGTTTTCGATAATATTCTAGAGTGTGGTAGAATGTTCTAGGTACTTGTGATGTGGGGAAATACATATAAAGGCGCCCTCGCGATCGGTTTAGTAAGTTTGAAGAAAAAATGGACGAGCGACAAGTTCGAACACTGTTCTTATACGAGTACTTTTTAGGCCTCTCGCCCACGGCGACTTTTTGTAGCGATGCTGTCGCGCTTTCGCATCGATACAGTCGCGATGCGGTTGCTATAGAGATGTAAGTGCTGTATTATACCGTTTGTATTGAAACGTATAAAACGAAAAATACCGTATAATACGGTATTATACCATTTGCTACGGTATTTTATATATAAATCGATTGTTTCTGTATTTTTTAAGTAAATTATCTGAGTAATAATTAAAATACTGAAAATACGGTGGAAATGCACAGATATAAAACATGAAATGGTATTTTGAAGTGAAAACTTTAGCATCGTTGTGATTTGAAAATCAATGAAACGAAAAAGCGACGGTAAAAAGAGATAAACACACATCTATAGGATTTAACGTGCGAGAGAATGAGATAGAAGTAGTGATGAGCAAAATCCAAGACCAAGACCATGATCAAGACACGAAGTATTTGAGCAAGACCAAGACTATCTATACACTAGCAAGACCAACACCAAGACCGAACAAGCAAGACCAAGACCAAGACTGAGTAAGCAACACGAAGCACGAAGCACGTCTTGCTTTGCTCATCACTAGATGACGATGACGATGACGATGACGATGATGACGATGACGATGACGTTCACGATGACGATCACGATCACGATGACGATGACGATCACGATCACGATGACGATCACGATCACGATGACGATGACGATCACGCTCACAATCACGATCACAATGACGATGACGATCACGATCACGATGACGATGACGATCACGATGACGATCACGATCACGATGACGATCACGCTCACAATCACGATCACGATCACGATGACGATGACGATCACGATGACGATGACGAAGACGAGCACGATCACGATGAAGATGACGATCACGATGACGATCACAATCACGATGACGATCACGATCACGATCACGATGAAGATCACGCTCACGATCACGATGACGATCACGCTCACGATCACGATCACGATGACGATGACGGTCACGATGACGATGACAATCACGATGACGATGACGATCACGATCACGCTCACGATCACGATCACGATGACGATGACAATCACGATGACAATGACGATCACGATCACGATGACGATGACATCGTAGATTGTCAGTACTGCTCTGGGTGCCTTCAAGCAGAAACCTAATACGCTGATAGTCGTGTAACACGACTATTAGGTTAGATTATTATATTATTAAATTAGATTAGAATTAGTCATTCTAAAATATAGAATACAATCGAAACTTTAAATATATTTTATTTATTAAAATACAACTCTTCGTAATAACGCAGGATCTTAAAAAGTGAATCAAAATCTAAAATACACAAAATACCAATAATACCGTAAGTTATGGTAAAATACCTGTTTAATACCTTAAACCTTATACGGTATTTTTACAACCATAGGTTGCTAGCTGTTTGCACTCGCTCACACCACGGTTCTCAGTCGCGATGCAAACGCGATACTGTCGCGCTTCTGTCGCGATGCAAACGCGTTTCAGTAACGACACAAAAATGCCAGACTTGCAAGATGGACTCCGTTGAGGCAACATTAGTCACGTTGTCTTTGGTGCTGTTTTTACAGCACTCGACCTGTCTTTGTTGCACTGATGCTCGGTTTTCCACATCTCCACTCACGCGCCACCCTCCCTCCGTTCTCTCCCCGATGTCGTCCGACACGGTCGCGCGTTTACTTCGATACAGTCGCGATGTAGCGAGTAGCGAGTTGTCATCGCTTCTGTAGCGCGTTACAAATGCGACAAACGTGCGGTAGTAGCGATGCTGTCACGCGTTTACGAAACGCGGAACAGCCTCGCTAGAAAAAGTCGCTGTGGGAGAAGGGCCTCAGGCCACAGTGCGCGGGCTGGGGCTGACAATATCAATACTGCATTGGGCGCTGGAAGTACAGACGCCAGCACATCAAGCTACCCGAAACTGTCAGATTTTCCCAATCAACTTTGAACCTTATGCTTTAGCGATAAAGTTGAAAATCTATTAAAGAAATCTGACAGATTGTAGTAGCTTGATGTACTGGCGTCTCTACAAGCCATGCGACGGTGTCCCGATGGCTTGACCGTTTTAAATGAGGATACAGGAGCCTTGAAAGTCAGCCACGTTCAGGACGACCAACCGCTGTGAATGATGACGATTTACGCCGCGAACTGCAGTCGAATCCGGATGCTACCAGTTGTGAATTAGCGGAAGCACTTAACTGCAGCCACCACGCCGTGGAATACAATCTGCATGAGTTTGGGTATCGAAAAGTTTTGGCTCGGTGGGTACCGCACATCCTTACAGACGCCAGTCGTGCAGTCCGTGTCGCTATTTGTCAATCACTTTTGCTGCAACCCCGACGTAAATAGTTTTTGTCTGATCTGGTTACTGGAGATGAATCATGGATTCATCACGAGAACGATACACGTCGTGCTTTTTGACTGCCTCGAGAAGAAACGCCACCAACTCAACCGAAGCTGAGTCAAAAGAACCACTTAAAAGTTCTGATTTGCTGTTTCTGGGACGCGCAAGGCATGCTGTTTTATGAACTACTACCTGGGGTAGCCGGATTCGCTCAGGGAGTTGATATGAGATTGTGTGGTAGTTGGAATAAACTTTACAACAACAACTTACACCACAACTTACAACAACAACTACAACAAACACACACAACTACAACTTAACATTTTTTTTATTGAAAATACATTCTAACTACAATACTTGTTTATAAACAACATTTTTCATTTTTCCGGGGTATGTATGTATGTATAAATTTTTAGAATTTCCTACTCAATGATCTAGGATGTTCCTGAATACTCTCGAATGTTCCCAAACATTCCACAACATTCCAGAATGTTCTTGAATGTTGTGGAATGCTCTCGAATACTCTCGATTGTTCTGGACTGTTCTAGAAATTTCCAGAGGGCAAAAACTCCAGCCCTTATATCTTCAAAAGTATGCCCTTCTGTTAAAAACGGGAACATTCTTTACATTCTTCATGGACAGGAGATAGAGGCTTACCACACCATATAACTCCCTTGATCGTACCGGGACTCATTTCTAAGTTTTAGCGGCATGCACATTGCACACTTTCTTTTATAACATACATTGATTACACAATGAAACTATAAACGCTGACAAATATTCAACCCAGCTCACGAAACTATCTGCTGATATCAAGAAAAACCGACGAACACGAGTCAATGTAGTTTTACTACAAGATAATACTCGACCTCACGTCGCTTTTCCCGGTATTTTTATGGCAGAGTAGTATATTACGTACAAATACTATTGCAGGATCAAAGCCAATTACAAGACCACTTCATTTTTCATTTAAAGAGAGTTAAAATTATATTTTCTATAATTACCTACTGTGATTTTTTTAACAAGACTGATTATTTGATTAAAATTTTAATTTACATACAAAATACTGACATCAAGTTTCATTTTAAGTTAAGTTCCTGCTTTATTTTTTACAAAACGAAGTTATTAGTTTTTGCGCCCAGTGATCGGGCATTTATTTGGGCGTAAACTCGTTTACGCCCAATATGCCAAGTTTATGCCCATTCTGCCCATATTTGTTTTTGCCCTCGACCCATCTCTAAACGTTACACGTTGTATAACGAAGTTAAAATGACTATAGCTAAGTACTAGGCTTTACAAAGTTGACGAGTAATAGTCGACCAACTTACATTTGCAGTTGCAAAGTATCGGAGAACATGATTCTCAACTACAATGTTATATTTGTTCTTGGGATAAATTCATTCCAACTACGGACCCCTTCATTGTGTGTGGTCCGACACGTACTTGGCTGGTTTTTTTTTCACAATAGATCGACAGTTCCTTTGGTTCTGATTGTTCTGACAGATGGGACTAATGACAACATTATCACAAAGCTCTGATCTTTTGAAATTAATGTGGCTATAAGACGCAGTCATCGCTTTTTCTTATTAGTTTTCTTCTAATATTAGTACTATAGGCACCTAATAACGCCACTTCCAAAGTGCTAATATCCGGATATACGTCACTGCCTAATCGAGGGATGTTACGTCACGATGATAATGACGCACATCGTTACGTAGACGTGACGTGAGAATGATGACGTTGTGCAATAGGAAGTAGGCAGAGTCATTATAAAAACTGTTTCTTACGTTAGGCTGAAGTTTTTGAGGTCAAACTTTATAAAACACGTCCTAAAACGCCCAAATCTATTTGGAAACTGAAACATTCGTTCAAACCCTTGCATAACATAACACAAGCCTTGTCATTTTGAGGTTAGGCTGAGGTGTACCTATGATATACCTACGTTTTAAGCCCTTGTTTTGTTAATGATGAACCGATGGCCGGTGGAGTAGCGAGTCCAGCGCCCTAATTGCGTAAGACTATTACTCTCACAAGGAAACCTCGCGAGCCGTAACTAAATCGGTGAGGGACACCTCGCGAGATTTCCTTGTCAAATTGAATAATTTTGAAGCAAATTGCTAATCCATTGCCCCGTATGTTCGAAAAATGTGTCTGCTCAACAACGTAAATAACACAATGTATGTTGCTGAACTGTCAAAATGAAACCCATTGCTACTGATAGTGTGTTACGCAATTAGCCTGCTGGAGTGAAGACCGCGTATCGGCAGGCGTAGTGTGGGACGCTAACGGACGACCAGAAGGTGAAAGGTGGCTGGGGTAGACTGGATGCGGAAGGCGGAGGACAGGGTGTTGTGGCGCAGTCTGGGAGAGGCCTATGTCCAGCAGTGGACTGCGATAGGCTGAGTTGATTGATTGAGTTTTGGCATTGGATTGCATTTTTGGCAGGCCTGTTGATCTAGTAGTCAGTGACCCTGACTACTATACGCAAGGTTGTGGGTTCGATTCCCACCCAGGACAAATGTTTGTGTGATGAGCACGATCATTTGTTCTTTGTCTGGGTGTAATTTATCTATAATATGTATGTATTTAGAAATATATATGTATGTTTATCAGTTTTCTAGTACTCATAGCACAAGCTCTGCTTAGTTTGGGACTAGATGGGTTGTGTGAAAGTTGTGGAGTATTATTATTATTATATTTTGTTAATGACGAAATTTTGGCACATATTATTATGGTTTTCTTCGCGGTAGTACCTAAGTATGTTCTCGTGGGATAATTTTAAATTTTCTGATATTTTGGCTGGCGAGGCCTCGGAAAGAAGCAGTTTTTATTATATCCTGACAAAAAATGGAAACTATTCTTAAAAACTAACGTTGAAGAAACGTAAGTAATGAATCGTAATAGTTCACAACCTCAACTTATACAAGAAAAAATAATCAAAGTTAAATTTAGTGGCATACTTTTAAGGGGTCATTTTACTCATCATTATGAACAACTTTTATTATGGGACTAAACGTGAAATCACGAAAAAAAATCAGCTGTTCCCTGCATTTATGTTCACATAACTCGGCACAATGTACGAAAGAGCTAATTTTTATTTTCGCGATCTCAGGTTTAATTTCATAGTAAAAGTTGTTCATAATGATGAGTACAATGACCCCGTAAAAGGATACCCATGAATTCAATTTCACCCTGTAGTTCACGAGCAAAAAAAAAATTCAAAAATCAATAGCTCTGTTTCATTCACAACGAGAACGAATGAACTAAATTAACGAAACGACATAAAAACGTTCACGAACGGTTGTCAGTTCTAACCATAGACATATATATATGGACTGGAAATACCTACGAAAAAAGGGTGCCTACCTACAACTCATATTGTCTCAAAAAATGGCTGCCATTGCTAGGGTTGTATCAATCAAGGAACATTGGTGTTACTATAACGAGTATCGATACTAAATACGAGTCGTACTAGTTATCACGTTTGGATCATAATATAGTATACTAACTTATAGTCCGTTCTAACTAAGGTTGCCTACTTTATAGTAACGTATCCTAGTTTATTTTCGATAAATATACTTTATAATTTTGCATAAAAATACAGTATGCGAAAATACTTTATTTCTAATCTTTTGTTATGCGTAAAAGACTCATATGAACTATTTATCGATAGGTACAGACGCCAGCACATCAAGCTACCCGAAACTGTCAAATTATCGCAATCAACTTTCTTCCCTGAAAATAAAATTAATGCCAAGTGTTTTTTCGGCACAGAATTAAAAAACACTTTTTAATTGCATCACGTTTACGTATTAAAGTGAAGGAAAACAGCGTGAAGAGATATGTATCCATATGCCCAAAAACAGGTGATTTCGCATATTACCTTTGGGTTGGAAGGCCAGAGAGCAGTAGTTTCTGTTAGGTATGCGGACCCTAGTGAAAAACAAGATAATCACTAGGGTGAATGAATAATATAAACTTCCCATCACATTCTCCGTGAATGGGATGGGATGCTTATATTATTGTGTTAATGAGTGGTGGAGTAAAAATAAAATAAGTTTTTTTTTTTGCCTTTTTTTATTGGTATGATAATGATTAACAAATATAACGTTCAATTATCGTTCAAATATATATAACGTTTGATTAGTAAAATAGGCTTACAAAAGTAATACTTTGCGAATGCGATGCTTTGGGCATCTTTTGTGATTGGTCCAAGGCATTCAATTGTATTCTTCATGAAACCTTAATCAGGAAACTTCGCCACTACGGAATCCGGAACCCTCTCTGGATCTTCTCACTTCTTACTTCAGTGATAGGATTCAGAGAGTTGACGTTAACGGGAAAAGGTCACCCGGATCTGTAGTAAGAATGGGGGTCCCCCAGGGCTCAATACTTGGACCATTTTCATTTATTATTTATATCAATGACTTGCATTACCTCATAAAGGATGAACATGATATAGTGTTGTTTGCAGATGACACTTCACTTTTATTTAAACTCAAACGTCAACAGTTGGTTACTGACAGTATAAATAGTGCCCTCGCAAAAGTAGTAAACTGATTTAATGTTAATAATCTACTTCTTAACGAAAAAAGAACGAAATGTATTAAATTTACGATACCAAATGTTAGACAAGTAGAAACTAGTGTTCTCATAAAGGCTGAAGAGTTAAAACCCGAAAATACCACAGTATTCTTAGGCATAACTTTGGATGCCAAGCTTCAATGGGGCCCCCATATAGATAAATTGTCAAAAAAACTTAGCTCTGCAGCATACGCCGTTAGGAAAATTCGTGACTTAACTGATTTAGAGACAGCCCGTTTAGTTTACTTTAGTTATTTTCATAGTGTGCTGTCATACGGTATTCTGTTGTGGGGAAATGCCGCCGATATTCAGACAATTTTAATTTTACAAAAAAGGGCAATTCGTTCCATTTATAAATTAAGTCCCAGACACTCCCTCAGAGACTTTAAAGAGATTAATATAATGACTGTGCCTTCTCAGTACATTTATGATAATCTTTTGTATGCACATAAAAATATAATCTGTTTAAAAATACAGTGATATATATAATATAAATACTAGGAACAAACACAAATTTGTTGTTCCTACAACAAGGCTGACGTTTCATAAGTGCCCAAGTAGGTTTATGTGAAAGAAAATATTTTGATTTTGGTGCTGTGAACCACGGGCCGGACCTAGCAAGGTCAATCGGAGCTAATAAGACGCAGGACTATTTATGTTAACATAGCAGAATATACCGATATCGTTCCAACGGAGGAACTAGTTCCGGAAACTATTAGGCAACGGTACAACACTATTCTATTATGACATATTATTGTAAACAAACGAATTAATTAACAAAATAATAAAAAGGTCTGTTATACGGAAATTCACCCAAATATCAATACTTTAGCCATAAATTCATGATCGCGTTACAATTATATCATCGAATGTCTATTATTGTATGTGTTATTGCATGAAAACCGGCTACTAACCTGTGCAAAGAAAGTTGAGGTTGATTTTCATTCTTCCTTGCACCAGACTTCACAATACAACACACAGGCATGTTGAATTGCTGTTTTTCAACATTTACATGCAGTTTTAAAGGTAAAGTCCTCGTAATTTTCTCGCAAATCTCAATAATACAAAAAATAAACAACCATTTGACAGCTGAACTACCACGAAACTTGGCGACAAAGATGGCTGCTCTGGCACCTACCTACAACCGTGTTTAGAATAACAGGGCATCTCCTGTTATATCCCATCTCAATGGTTCTAACTGAGCTTAGTTTTTGCATTTTTTACTTTCTGTTTTTAATTTAGTTAGGAAGTAAATTGAATAGCTCGATTCGGGTGGAGTTTTTTGGAGCGATTTTTTAGTAGGTGTGAATATAAGTGAACCTAACTTGTATGTAAACTATGTACATATATTGTGTGTCTCTAGGTAATAGGTAACACGGGTTGGTGTCCGCAACTCCACGTCAATGCGCGTATTTTGCGTACAATATATATATAATATATTGTTGAACTGTCAAAATGAAACCCATTGCTACTGATAGTGTGTTACGCAATTAGCCTGCTGGAGTGAAGACCGCGTATCGGATATATCGCACCTTTACAATTATAGAGACCTAATTTCTAAACAATTTTGAAAAAATTAGGTCTCTATAATTCTAAAGGTGCGATATATATACAATATATTTATACAACGTGTAACGTTAAATGCGCCATACCTGAAAATAGTTCGATCAGAATAACGAGCAGAATTAATTGAACCACTTTTTAATATAGGTCACATATTTCAAAAAACCTTCATTAAAAACGTTGCCGTGTCTATTTATTAATAAGTCGAGCAAGTCAATGTCAGCGCGGCGCAGCGGCCCGGTGACGACTCCTCCCTCGGTAAAGCGTCGTCGCAGACGCAAGAAACGATCAGAATGGCCAGTAAAACTAAAACAGCACATAAAACCTTTACAATTTTTTTTATAAATTATTTTCTCTCTGAAATAGGTCAATTGAATTAAAAATCAGTTGGGGTGTCTGAGGTTTTGCGCATTTAACGTTACACGTTGTATATATATATAATATATATCCAATATATTTTGTGTGTCTCTATTTAATCATTAATGTTTTTTAACAAAAGTTTTTGTCTGTCACCATGGGAAAAAGCCTTTACGTGTGGTTCTAGATCAACGGGAAGTACAGACGCCAGCACATCAAGCTACTACAATCTGTCAGATTTCGTTAATAGATTTTCAACTGTATTGCTAAAGCATAAGGTTCAAAGTTGATTGGGAAAATCTGACAGTTTCGGGTAGCTTGATGTGCTGGCGTCTGTACCTTTATGGGTTTGATTTATTTGCGAGTGTAAGACTAGGCAGAGCAAAAGGGAAATAAAAGTGTTCACTTGAACAAATAAGCGTGATGTATATATTGGGTTCAAACACTGGGTAAAATAAAAGCACAAATATTACGGCAATACATTTATATTTATACTAGCTGCGCCCCACGGATTCGCCCGCATAAGTCTCGATCCCGTTGGAATATCGGGATAAAAAGTATCCTATGTGTTAATCCTGGTTATAAACTATCTGTGTGCCAAATTTCATCAAAATTGGTTCAGCCGTTTGAGCGTGAAGAAGTAACAAACATACAAACACACACACACTCACAAACTTTCGCCTTTATAATATTAGTGTGATTATTACAATTCTCAGTACTTACCATACCCATGGGTATGGACAGTTAATAACCGGTGGCACCATTTTAGCATTTTAAACAAAAATCAAATAATTGTCAAATTATGAACGAACACATTATTGTGCTATTTCAAAAATACTGTAAATATCATAAAAATGATTAAACATTTATATATATAAATAGTGTGGGGCGCCCCCCAGCTAGATGGACGGACGACCTAAAGAAGGTGGCTGGGGTAGACTGGATGCGGAAGGCGGAGGACAGGGTGTTGTGGCTCAGTCTGGGAGAGGCCTATGTCCAGCAGTGGACTGCGATAGGCTGAGTTGATTGATTGACATATAAATAGCTAACAGGAATATCAAAATATGTCACATAAATAGCCGTTTTCTTACGCGGTCAAAATGTATAATAATAATAATAATAATAATATTCCACAACTTTCACACAACGCCGTCTAGTCCCAAACTAAGCAGAGCTTGTGCTATGGGTACTAGACAACTGATAAACATACATATATATTTCTAAATACATACATATTATAGATAAATTACACCCAGACACAGAACAAATGATCGTGCTCATCACACAAACATTTGTCCTGGGTGGGAATCGAACCCACGACCTTGCGCATAGCAGTCAGGGCCACTGACCACTAGACTAACTGTATGGAACAGCTATTTTTAGGGTTTCGTTTAGGAACGCCCACGTGTTCCCGAGCCTTGAGTATTTAATATTAATTTCAATTTCATAACTCCACAATTATCAGAGAGAGAGTGGGCCGTAATCTTGGTTAGATTACGACCCACTCTCTCGCGGGCCCAGTGCGGGATGGTAGGTCTTCGATTTTTTTGGGTTCTAGGCCATGCCGGTTTCCTCAAGATGTTTTTCTTCACAGTTTTCAGAGCAGTGGTAATTTCTAGAGCCTCTTTTAGATGTAAAATTACACCATGGACAGTCATATTCTGAAAAGTGTGTTTATTTAAACCTACAAAACAACAGACACAGACGATTCGTCACACTCCCGCTGATTATTACCGCTTATACAAGCTTTGTCCAATGTTCACGCGTATTTGATGCACATAGTAATGTGTGAGGTCTCCTTTGCCAATCATTGCGCAGCGAAACAAATGACAAACTTTGTAGATAGTTATTGTGGTCTTCTATGTGGGGAGTTAGGCAATGTTGTGGCGGCATCTACAGGACCACATGCGAACTACGCAACACACTGACGGCACGCAAAATTCTGCATCGCGCGAGTTTGCCGCGCAATTAGCATAATTTACAACGACATGAACCGCCGGGCAGTAACCCACCAGACACACAGCCTGGTCGCAGGATTCCCTCTTTTTTATGGAGGATGAGTGAAATTTACACCCTGTTCCTAGTACCTTTATAATGTAAAATAACAATCATAATCCAACTCATATTAATACCGAATACATACAACCAGGAACTCTCTCCACAATCCTAAAACACCATCCTATCTGCGGGAGCGTTTTTCCTACGCCCGTCCTTCAGATGCGCCTTTCAGGTCACATATTAAAAACCTTCTTAAGTCCCCTCCCCACTCCACCGATTTCTATTCCTACTCCTTCACTGTGCACGCGGTGCGGTTGTGGAAATCACTACCGCCTGACATTAGGGACTGCCAAACTGTTGTGGTTTTTATAAGAAGAGTAAAATAACACTATCTTTCCACTTCATCATAGTTGTGTATGTATTTATTATTTTGATTACGTTATATTTATTAACATTTTAGTGATATTTATTTTAGAAGTATGTATGTAAGTATATTCGCATAGTATTTGTTTAGTTTTATTAAGTGAATTGATTACTATTTTATGTTTTTTTTGTCTCCTTTACTCTTTCACGCGCTGTCTACATGTCCTATCGCAGGTATGCTGGAAGAGATTTCTTATGAAATAAGCATCACCTTTGTACCTATTTTTCTGTTGTGTTTTTTTCATATCTGTTTATATATGTGTGTACATAAATGGTAAAAAAATGTATTTGTGTTCTTTCTCTGCGACATGTTTACCGCAAATAAGAAACATATTTTCTGTCTTCCTATCTTTCTAAATTATATAAAATCAACTCATGCCGTAGTCAAAATACTAGTGAGTCAGGAAGCTGAATGCGAGCTGACCTTTGTGACCTTGGCTGGCAAACCTTCAGGCGTATGACCCTTGTCAACTGTTCTAATTATAGACCTATGATGCTGAAGGCACCGCTTCACGGCAGCCCACGCATAACCTGCGTACGTATATAGGGTGACTGGTAATTAGTGATCGATACTTAAACACATGATTCTACTCATCATTACAAACAACTTTTACTATCGGACCAAATCCGAAATCGCGAAAAAACAATCAGCTGTTCCCTACATTTATGTTCATTTATGTTCGTCAAAATGTAGGGAACAGCTGATTGTTTTTTCGCGATTTCGGATTTGGTCCGATAGTAAAAGTTGTTTGTAATGATGAGAAGAATCATGAATGTGTTTAAGTATCGGTCACTAATTACCAGTCACCCTATACTAATGTACTGAGCTTCGCTCTGTATCCAACTCAAACTCAAAACATTTAACACAACATAAACTCATGCCTACTTCCCATAGGGGTAGGCAGAAACTACAGAACACCACCTGCTATTATTACATACTCTTTTTTCCTCGTTTATGTGCAGTGCTATTCTGTAAAAATCTCACCGTGAGAACTTAGGTGAAGTGAGCGGGAAGTGAGCTGTCATTAGAAATTAACACTATTGACACTGCTCACTTCACTTATGATATCACGGTGAGATTTTTACAGAATCGACCGGCTCAAGGCCAATTCTTGGTAATTTGAAACGTTCAAAATCTAGTCGCTGGCTCATCTCGGCGACATTCAAATGAATGGTAAAAACTTGTTAAAAACGTAGGGAAATTACAGGTCTTTTTGACATATTGGGACTGAGATCAGACTGTAAAAGTTCTTAAAGTTACGAGAATTGCCTCTCAGGTCATACACGCACGCCGATTGGGTGTTGTTTTTTTTTTTTTTTCTTCAATTAAACCAAATACAGCCGTGCGATTCTGTAACCATCTCACCGTGAAAGCTTGGGTAAAGTGAGCGTGGAGTGAGCTGTCATTCGCTAGGTATTAACACTATTAAGTGCTCACTTCACTTATGATTTCACGGTGAGATTTTTACAGAATCGACCGGCAGTCACTTATGAATTGTCAAGGGGTCGGTCAGTCAGAAAGGTGAAGCTAGTAGCCGATTCCAAAGCGTAGCAGGTTCCTATGGACAAGAATGGGCAAGAAAATCCGTATGAAAATGGAGGCGGGATCGTTCACTGCGACCCCTGAAAGAAAGAAAAGAAAAAGAAAGAAAGAAAAAACGTTCTCCGCCGCCGCCGCCGTTCCCGCAGTTCGTCGTCCCTGCCGGTCGATTCTGTAAAAATCTCACCTTGAAATCATAAGTGAAGTGAGCACTTAATAGCGTTAATCCCTAGCGAATGACAGCTCACTCTACGCTCACTTCACCCAAGCTTTCACGGTGAGATGGTTACAGAATCGCACGGCAGGCCATGCTACGCACCGATGCGTAGTCTATCAAATGAACCGAGCTAACGTGGTTAAATTCCATGCATATCCTACGTAGCAGTGAACAATAGACTTGACTTCTGAACATCTTTAGGACTCACAGGTATCTCATTGTGTAAGCCCTGCCCAGACTTTTCGCAACAGTGTTGGGTTCGGCTTCGAGTCGAACCAGATGCAGCTGAATACCAGTATTTTACATGGTGAGACTGGTTGTCAGACTTTTGGGATTCTGACGACCCGTAACGACTGCCATGAATGACAGCCAGGAGTAATGACGTAGGGGCCATTCAAGTTTTACGTAAGCACTACGGGGGGGGGGGGGGGGGGGGTCCTTTGCTTTGCTTATGTTTCATACACATAAGCAAACAAAAATAAGCAAAGCAAAGGAAGAATAATACTACACTAAAAAAAAAAAAATAATAATTAAAATTAATAAATATATACTAATACTGAGGGGCCCGTGGCTAAATAATAACAGCCGCACGGGTCGATCGATCAGGTTAAGCTACGCTTGCCGTGGTTGGTCTGTGGATGGGTGACCATCTTTACATACCGAGACCCCTCCGTGCCTCGGAAACCACGTTAAGCCGTTGGTCGCGGCTTTCATTCGTAAATCTTTGACAGTCGTTACGGGTAGTCAGAAGCCCGAAAGACTCACAACCAGTCTTACCTAGGGGTATCGTATTACCCAGTAACTGGGTTGTGGAGGTCAGATAGGCGTGCGCTCCATGTAAAATACTGGTATTCAGCTGCATCCGGTTAGACTGGAAGCCGACCCCAACATAGTTGGGAAAAGGCTAGGCAGGTGGTGATACTAATACTTGAATGGCCCCTTAACATACTTTCCGAGGCACGGAGAGGTCGCGATTTGTAATGGGTAGTCACCCATCTATGAACGTATCGCGGCAAGCGTAGCTTAACCTTCCAATGACCCGTGCGGCTGTTATGATTTATCTATAAGCATCTGGCCGTTTCAACCGTAGCAAATATTCGTAGACCGAAAGCTACGGCGTAGCCAATCGCTACGAGCCTCTACGAATGCCCGTATATGTGCCAAGGTCACGATATCTGTACGGGCAGGAATCACAGAAATTTCTGAAAATATTTTCTTTTTACCCAAGACATTGTCGGCCTAGGCTGAAAATGTTTTATTAATTTATTCAGGGCTAATTGACGTCTGACAGCTTTTTTTATCGAAGAAACGTCAAAAATTCAAAATTATTTCTCCGATAAAGTTATCTGGCATTGGGAAAATCAGCCCTAAGAAAATAAAAACAAATTATTTTCAACGATAAAATGAATAGCAATACAGGGAATATCGTTATCAACTCATCTGTATATATCTAAACATTTACAAGCAAATTCTGACCTTACATACTAGCACATAAGGTGGATATTTACTTCACATTATACATATATTTTCCAAAAATATTTCGTGGTAATATGGATCTTGTGCTTAAATGAAATAGGGTTCCATTTTGATCAAATTGTGTCAGGATGAGATCGCCCTAGTGATATTTACTTGACCTATATAAAGGGCTATTATCATTTAGATCGCTGTTTGGCATCCGCGGATTTGAAGCAGGGATCAAAGGTTTTAGATTTCACAAATAGTGGAAATAAAGTCGTGGAAAAAAGAGGTTTTTTTTCACGTTAACCTTTCAAACGTCGAATGTACACCATGTGTACAGATAACAATACAATTTCTATTGTGTCTGCTAATTGGCGCGCGACGGGTTAACTGAAACATTGGAACAGAAATAATAATAATATTCCACAACTTTCACACAACGCCATCTAGTCCCAAACTAAGCAGAGCTTGTTCTATGAGTACTAGACAACTGATAAAAATACATATATATTTCTAAATACATATATATTATAGATAAATTACACCAGCCAAAAAAAAAAACAATTGCCAGAACAAACTCAAAAGCACTGGTTTATTATAACATTTTATCATTTTATTTGTGAATATCACGCCTTTTTCCTTCCCATAGGGGTAAGCAGAAACTACAGAACGCCATCTATTACAATCCTTACAAGTATGTACCCCTTGGTGGTAAGACCAACGCTTAACGTGCTTTGCAAGGCATGGAGGGGTCTTAGTATGTGAAGAAGGTCAACCATCCACGGACCAACTGCGGCAAGCGTAGCTTAACCTGATCGCAATGAATTAATAAATTTAAAATTTGTATTAAGTAGCGTTTGGAGCGTTAAAACTTGAAAACTTCGGACTTAAAAATCAAAATGAAATGTTTAGCTAATTAGCTAGAAAACTCCGCAGACTTTATGGGTATCGAATTCTAAACAGGATAAAATAAAATAAAAAAATAATTGACGTTTTTTTTGGGGAGAGATACCCAATACCTATCACATATGTACAGTTTACATACAAAAACAGAACCCCTGACAACGTATATGCAAAATTTCATGATGATCGGTTCAGTGGATTAGGTGTGAAAAGGTAACAAACAAACAACCTTACTTTCGCATTTCTTATATTAAGTTATGATTTCCATAACAAAAACTCTCTCAACCAAGACAAAAACTATTTGTATGAATGTATATTGTAATAGTATTTGTTTAGTTTTATTAAGTGAATAATTGATTACGATTTTATGTAATATTTTTTGTCTCCTTTACTCTTTCACACGCTGTCTACATCTCTCTATCTATTGTCCTATCGCAGGTATGCTAGAAGAGATTTCTTATGAAATAAGCATCACCTTTGTACCTATTTTTCTGTTCGGTTTTTTCTTGTCTGTTTATAATATGTTTGTGTATGTAAATGGTAAATAAATAAAAACAAAAAAATCTATACTCAAACAATACTCTCCGTGTATTTTTTCCCAGTACGATCCAAACCTCTTCCCATTTACACGAGCAGCATCCGACACGCATTTCCCATTCTTCCCGTCCGCGGAAAGTTCCCACTTCCCTGTATATTTACATAAATCAATCTATATTGATTGGTTCGCGCGTAAATGGATATAGCATGTTTCGAAGGTTTCTTTTGCGTTTCTTTTTATTAGGTGTGAGTTCTGCTTTGGTACAAAATATTTATATTTATACGTTTATACAAATATTAGGTTGTCAAGTAGAGATTTTCAGAATTATCTAAAAATTTTCTAATTGTTCATTGATTGTTCTTGAAATTTCCTTTGACGAAAGTATAAAAGCGGACGAAATTTCCTGCCACGTTTCATAACGCTTCCAACCATACACATCGAAATAATGGATCTTTCAAGAGAACAAATCAGACTGTTGTTACTTCACGAATACCGATTGGGACATTCAGCAGCGGATGCGGCAAGAAACATATGTAAATCGATGGGAGACTCTACGGTCACTTATCGCACAGCTAAAAATTGGTTTGATAAATTCGACATGGGAGACTATAGTTTAAAAGATTCACCTCACCCCGGCCCTGTAGTTCAGACTGACACAGAACGATTACGACAACTCAACGAAACTGATCCCCGTTTATCGACACGAGCACTGGCAGAAGAACTCGGCTGTTCTCATACCACCGTAGAAAACTACGTTGATGAAAAATAGTTTGCTATCATGATAATAAATATAAATGTTTTCTTTGATATAAATGTGAAAATTTCAGCTTGCCAAACTAATATTATAAAGAGGTAAAAGGAGTCTGCCGAAAACTGCCCCTCAACATGAACACAGAGGTTGTGTATTCGAGCCTTCCCAGTTCCCAGTGGAAATTATTTCCTTTTTCCTCTCTGAACTCAGTAAGGTAGGAAGGGGGTGAAGTGCAGAAGACGAGTGCGATAGGGAGCGTTGAGAAATGTATGAATGATATCACTATCACTACATAGTATAAAACAAAGTCGCTTCCCTGTCTGTCTGTCCCTATATATGCTTAGATCTTTAAAACTCCGTAACGGATTTTGATGCGGTTTTTATTAATAGATAGAATGATTCAAGAGGAAGGTTTATATGTATAATACATGCATAATATAGTAGAGCAACACTGATAACTTTAGAGGTTTCTAATGTGATGTCGTAAATAAACACATTTTTTTGCGCTTACATTGTAAGCGCTGGCTGAACCATTCGAGATAGATCAAAATAATGTACTACAGTATTGTACACCTTAAAAAGTTCTACAAAAAAGTCCGCGATGGTATATGTCTATCTCTTAGGAATAACCCACAATAACCATTTTTTATCCTTATCTTTTTACGAGAAATAATGGCTTATTTAAGAAACAATTTTAGGCAATACAGCATTAATCCTTATCCAATTAAGTACCTTAAAAACATTGTGCATTTTATATAGATCATTATGGCCCTTTACAGCATGTAATTTAAATGAATATTTTCGAAGATATTACAGATTTAAAATGCGGGCGTTACCGGTCGGGGAGTCGGCCGAGAATTAATGGCTCTAAAATTATCAGTGTTTCTCTACTATATTATGCATGTATTATACATATAAACCTTCCTCTTGAATCACTCTTATCTATAAAAAAACCGCATCAAAATCCGTAGCGCAGTTTTCAAGCTCTAAGCATACATAGAGACAGACAGACAGCGGGAAGCGACTTTGTTTTATACTATGTAGTGATCAGCATTGCACCCGTGCGAAGCCGGGGCGGGTCGCTAGTCAACAAACAAAGTAGTCCATACGGGCTGAGCCCAGCTTAGCTCAGTCTGAAAGTGACAAGTGAAGTGAAATTTCCCCAAAGATTGCAATACACCATTCGATAGGGCTTATTTAGATCTACTTTCTCACGTTATCGAATGTCGGATTGTTAGGTGTACCTATATAAATGGCCGAGGGCCGAAAAACTGTTTTTCCCATAGAATTCAATGTAACTTTGGAGGCTATTTTGACAATGATCCCATCTACTCAGAACAATGGTTATTTTTGCATTCGAGTCAGTATACCCCCTAGTTTACTTGAACGCGAGGTTGCGCTTGTGCGGTAAGGGGCATTTTCCTACGCAAACTCGGCAGACTCCTTTGTTTGTTTGTATGTAGGGGTAATCTCCGGAAAACCTATAATGTAAAAGTTCAACTTGACCAAAATGATAAATGATAATGATAAATGATTTATTTCTGTAAGTAGGTTTGTACAAACACTTTTACATGTCAATCATATTTTTTTAAACTAGATGAGGTCGGCGTTTCCTATCTGACTACTCTGAGAAGAAAGGCCGAAACAAACTCAGAGGTCACAGTCTCTTTTAAAGTCCAGACATAATCTTGGTCAGATAATGTGAAGACCATGTAGATTGGTGTCTGAAATGGTCTTTTGAGTAAAGAACCACACAGATTGAGCGGACCTGTCCAGTCAGTGCACGCATTTGCAAGAAATCGTGCTGCTCAACTCAGAACTTGAGGAGCCTTACGATTCGACGAACAATACCAATGAAAGGACATTTGGGTAGGCCGCATAAATGACTCAAACTGCCAGATCATGATTAAAACTAACTAAGAAGGAAAACCGAAAAAAGAAATAACTCACATAGTCTTCACACTCACAGTAATAATAATAAAAAATAAGATACTTTACAAAGTAAATATCCATGTCATTGTTTATATAAAATTCATCAATGTCAATGAATCAACTGATTTTTTTTTCGTGATCTCAGAGTTGGTCCCATAGTGGAAGTTGTTCATATTCATGAGTAGAACAGACACAGTATACGTAATTGAACAGTATATGTAATTTTCATAGTGTATACCAACTATCTATCTAAATAAAAAAATAAGCTCTTATTCGTTTCTCCAGCCAACAACACTAGGATTTTCTAACATAAACGAACACAGATAGCCGCATGCATATTAATGCCGTTTACTCTGTAATATACATTTACTAGCGACCCGCCCCGGCTTCGCACGGGTGCAATGGAGAAACACTGATAATTTTTTTCGTAAAAAGTATAGGATAAAAATGGTTATTGTGGGTTATCCCTAAGAGATAGACATATACCATCGCGGGCTTTTTTGTAGACCTTTTTAAGGTGTACAATACTGTAGTACATTATTTTGATCTATCTCGACGGGTTCAGCCAGCGTTTACAATATAAGCGCAAAAAAATGTGTTTATTTACGAAATTACATTAGAAACCTCTAAAATTATCAGTGTTTCTCTACTATATTATACATGTATTATACATATAAACCTTCCTCTTGAATCACTCTATCTATTAAAAAAAACCGCATCAAAATCCGTTACGGAGTTTTAAAGATCTAAGCATATATAGGGACAGACAGACAGGGAAGCGACTTTGTTTTATACTATGTAGTGATTTGCATATTGCATATATCTGTAACGTGGAGTGGCAGTGCGCTGGCCTTTTTGGGGCTATATCAATAAATATGTATGGGAAATGGGAGATTAGATGTCGAACTGGGGAGTCAGGGAAATATTTTTTACGAGGTGACTTACCATAGAGTAGAACTAATCGTAGCGCAGCAAATTCTCTTTATATCAAGCTGGAAACAGCAAAGAGCCAGACCATAGGAATTAAAGAAAATTTCAGCATAACTATTCACAACCCCTCGATTCGCTTCTGTACCGTATCGAACATCAATCAATGTGGATTGTAACACATTGATTTTGTTTTCGTGATTTCAGAGTTGGTCCCATAGTGAAAGTTGTTCATATTCGTGAGTAGAACAACCTGTAAAAATTTCGAGACGGTAAAAAAATCATGCAGGGTAAGTGCCAACTACCCGTTTAATTGGGATACCCTAGCATAATTATTGCAACCAACTCTTTCAAAAGATAATAAGAGTATCGTTTATTAAGAAAACGCGTGCATCATTAGTAGCAGGTCAATTTTTTTTTCAGGCTCCAAATTTTTACAGGGTGTTCCCCTGTAAAAATTTGGAGCCTGAAAAAAATCATCCAGTAAGTACAATATGGGAGATCCAACCCTCGTTAAACAGTTTTGCTAGATTTTCTT
The DNA here is from genome assembly GCA_949629135.1 of Eremobia ochroleuca. Taxonomy (NCBI): domain Eukaryota; kingdom Metazoa; phylum Arthropoda; class Insecta; order Lepidoptera; family Noctuidae; genus Eremobia; species Eremobia ochroleuca. The sequence continues at coordinate 8,394,247 of OX451411.1, read as the reverse complement.
AATGCTGCCCCGCAGATCCCCTCACTGCTCTCAACACGCAAAGATAACGTTGTTTAAGGCGTATTGTCAAAGCTTTTATAATAAATAAATAAAAAAATAAAAATTTTATTTAGGTTTTTACAGAGTAATACCATGGTTACAAACATACACATACTTAGTAGTACCAGCAGTGCTATTCTGTAAAAATCTCACCGCGAGAACTTAGGTGAAGTGAGCGGGAAGCGAGCTGTGTCATTCCGTAATGGTAGGTATTGACACTATTAAATGCTCACTTCACTTATGATTTCACGGTGAGATTTTTACAGAATCGACCGGCAGGTTCTTAACAGATTGGCTTAAATACTTATTTAAAATGTAGTTTAATTTACATGTTATTATTATTCTATGAAAGGTGCGTTGGTACTGACATTATAACTCGTGGCGACCTGCCTGAGCTAGGTTAATAAAAACCTGTGTTTCAGGCCATCCCCATACTAAGCGATCAGCTGATTATTTGTCCACCGTTAGTTATTTGTTATGCGGGAAATTTGTGGGTCAGTTACACCAAAAGATCGCTTGAAGTCCTGCGCGTCCAGTAGAACAACATCTTCAGGATGATGTTGGGGCTGCCTCGCTTCTGTAGTGCATCGGCAGTGTTACCAACTCTCAAAAATATTTATCCCTAAAGTTTGTGTCAAAAACCCCTAAAATCGCCTTAATTATTGAGTTGTCCCCCTAAAAAATATATAAATATAAATTCATAATGATTTACAAATAATATGCTGTAATATGTTTCAAATGTCTTTTTATTATAAGTTATTTAATACATAAAATATTTCGTCTTCATCTGAAGATTCAGTTTTTTTTTAGTCATACATGTTGACATTGAATAAATTTAACATTTTATTGGATGGATTAAATGTTGTACAAGATCCACCATTTCGATTTAATGTAAATCGCACCACAGAGTGGTTGTAGAATTACGTACTAGATGTCGTTATAAGTCGCTAGGTCAAGAAATAAATATTAATGTCAATTTAAAAATACTAAAGAGTCAAAAAATCCCTGTAAATACCCCTAAAACAATCCCATCTCACTTATTTACCCCCTAAATCTGGGGGAAAACCCCTAAGTTGGGAACCCTGTGCATCGGGGAGGTTCGCACTGTATCCCACTGATCGTTTTCATGCTGTCCGCAAGAAAACTGTATCCCTGATCTGCAGAATGCGTAGCAGCTGCAACGGAATCCTGAAGACTGTGGCAGATAGGATCTCTTCTCCGACATGAAGATCCTTTATTAAGCTAGTAATTTGAATTTGAATGTATTTAATTTTTAATTTATTTTAATTTACTCCTCTCACACGCGAATACTATTTGTGTTCGACTTCTTCACGTTGCTCCTCATAATTTTGTATTACAAAAGTTTGTTTGGGACAAAAATACCTTATTTTAGGGACAAAATACTATTATCGCTGTAATAAATTTCTATCGAGATCGTAAAATGTTGAGGGTCGGGCTGGAGTGGGCGTAGGTACTACGACTGGGCGGCTGTTACACAGTAGCGAATATAAGGGCTTTATCGTATTCATTTTCTTTATTGTTGATTGGGTCAGCTCTTGTTGGACTAAGATAGTCATGTTGCTCTCTGCTAAAAGCTTAAAAAGTTAACCTTAAAAAGGTCTACAAAAAAGTCCGCGATGGTATATGTCTATCTCTTAGGGATTACCCACAATAAACATTTTTTATCCTATACTTTTTACGAGAAATAATGGCTCTAAAATTTATCAGTGTTTCTCCATTGCACCCGTGCGAAGCCGGGGCGGATCGCTAGTTATCTATAAAAACGGCAAAAAAATCATGTCTGTTGTATGGGAGCCCCCTTAAATATTTATTTTATTCTGTTTTTTAGTATTTTTTGTTATAGCGGCAACAGGAATACATCATCTGTGAAAATTTCAACTGTCTAACTATCACGGTTCATGAGATACAGCCTGGTGACAGACGGACGGACGGACAGCGGAGCGGGAGTAATAGGGTTCCTTTTTACCCTTTGGGTACGAAACCCTAAAAAGTACTCTTCTGCCTCACCCTTCGGGGATTACAAGCGTGATGACACGTTATGATATTTTATTAACAATATAAAAAGACAAGTCTTTTTTACGGCACACTTATTTAACCAGGTGTGCCGTAAAAAAAAAAGAACTTATTACTTTATCACATCGGGTGATCCTTCTGATATCATAATATAATATTACTAGCTTTTGCCAGCGGCTTCGCCTGCGTGAAACCTATTACCGGGATAAAAAGTATCCTATGGGTTAATCTGGCACCCTTTTTTTTTAACACCCTAATTGCGTAACACACTAATGATAGTGTGTCTCAGTCTGAATCGTTTTGAAGGATATTGCTAATCCATTGCGTCATATGTTCGAATAACTGTCTTCTTGAAACTGAAAGTTTACTAAAAAGTATAAAATAACACTAAATTATGAAATAAAACCACTCAGGCCCATTCACACAGACAAACACACACGTGCGCACACACACACACACACACACACACACACACACACACACACACACACACACACACACACACACACACACACACACACACACACACACACACACACACACGGTACTTAATAATAATAATAACAATAACTAATACTTTCACTTACTTTTGCACCGCACCAAACTTGTAATAGCAGTTCGATCACGGTGGTGGCGGAAGTAACTGGTGCTTATAGCACAGGAGTCCTCCTAGTTTAAGCCCAGTTGCATTTTGTCTTGTATCTTGCCATAGAACTACAATAGCTTAATTTAATTAATAATTTAATAAGGTTCTTAACAACGTAAATCACGCAGTGAATGTTTTTGGACTGTCAAAATGAAACTGACAGAATGCTAGTTACGCAATTACCCCGCGGGTTAAAATAAACATGTGTGTACCAATTTTCATCCAAAACCTATTAAATGATTGAAATACTATCGTGAATTCATGCAAGCCTAGTACTTTTTGTTAGAATACTGCTTCTGAATTGTTTTTTGTTTTTATATTTTTAGTACGGACGCTTTTAACGTGCACGTCTTTCTACATCGTTCTCAGATGTATAATTTTAACTTGAATGATGTAACCAATATTTTGTAACAATTTTATAATTTAACCCTTAAAAGCATAATGTTGCCATATGGCAACAAAGTACGTCATTTAATTTTTTTTTAAATGTGATAGCTGTGAGTTTCTGAGCGCACCTCTTTTTGTCAAAAGAATATGTATACTCTATGAATATTAATATTATTATATAATTATAAAATATTTATTTTTTCCAAATTCTATAGAAATACCTATACAATAGCATTTTTTGCAATACGGTATAATAAATCATGCATTTAAGGGTTAAAAGAGTGTGGAGTTTCTTGCCCGTTCTTCTCCACAGGTACCTACCACGCTTTGGAATGGTCTGTCGTTACACTTCGGTGTAACAGGCACTCCAACTGCCTGTAATGAAGATCGGTGTTCGTTCGATCCGACGAGCCACCGTCATTTGTTTCTATTAGTTTTAAACACAGCTCTTTCCTTTTTACACGCGTTTACTACAACAGTTGTGTACTTGTTTAAAGGAAAGAGAGTGGACTTCGTTTAAAATATGGGGGAAGTTAGGAAGGACTTTGTTCCTGCGGATACATTGTATAAAATGCTTTTACGCAACGATGCGAATGAGGTGTGCATCCCTGGTGCGCAGAGTGCGGGCCAGCTCCAACAATATCTTGAAGATGATCGCTAGAAGGCTTGATTGCACGTACACAAATCACTGCAGTGCCATCTCCTATGGGATGAAGTAAAGTTAAATTTAAATGTGAATAAAATAAACTAACATACTTTTTAAGTTTACTAACACAGTGAGTCCTAGTTACTTGAGCAAATAAATTTATTATATTATTATGAATGGCCCTGCTCACTAATTGCGCTGTTGAATTTTTAACGCTCAGAAGGCCAGTTCTCGTAATTAAAAACGTTCAGAATCTACACGCAATCTGATCTCAGCGACAAGCAATGTCAAAAACTTGTCACAAATGTAGGGTAATTAGAGGTATTTTTGGGGTGTGTCATTATCATCTGCCTAGCCTTTTCTTAACGATGTTGGGGTCGGCTTCCAGTCTAACCGGCCGGATGCAGCTGAATACCTGTATTTTACGTGGAGCGACTGCCTCTCTGACCTCCACAACCCAGTTACTGGGTAATACGATACCCCTAGGTAAGACTGGTTGTCAGACTTTCGGGGTTCTGACTACCCGTAACGACTGTCAAATCTACGAATGACAGCCGGGACCAACGGCTTAACGTGCTTTCCACGCACATTTTTGGGGTGTGTAACGTGTGAAATAATAACAACAAACTGAGATACACAACCAAAGACACCGACTTCGGAAATTAAAGTAATTTTTCACTTTGTAGTGTTTTTTTTTTAAGCCGGTTGTTTTTTTTTTTTTGTAAATTTTTTTTTGAATAAAACATCGTAACTTAAACGCTACAAATCTTCACAAAGTCCCCACAGGGCTCCTTCACAAAACTATTTCAATAACTTTCAATTGTAAAAAATTGCGCGTCTTATCTTACCCCTGTTTCACACTTAGCCCCAAGCAACGTTGGCCTAAACACCACTCGTCCGACTTGGTGATCGAGAAATTTGTGATTAATTTTTTCTGTATTTTTTTATTCTGTAATTTTTTTTAAAATAGTTTTTTTCGGGCCGTAGGGTCCGAGTGCCATGTTCCAGTGCATGACAATACAAGAGAATAGTCGTCCCAAACGTCCATTCTCTTAGCCGCATAAAGTACTCAAAAAAAACTAAAAATAACTGAAAAAAATAAAATGACACACATAGGCCTTACATTCATACTAATTTAAAGAATCATAATATAATAAGTCTGAAAACCAGTCTTACCAAGGGGTGTCGTGTTACCCAGTTACTGGGTTATGGAGATCAGATAGGCAGTCGCTTCATTCCATGTCAAACGCTGGTATTCAGCTGGACCCGGTTAGACTGGAAGCCAACCCCAAAATAGTTGAGAAAAGGCTAGGTGGATTCATTGATATAATACGTCATAAATATTCATATCATTGTGCATATATTATACATATGGATCGAAAAATTAGACCCAATCCTCCAACGATGGCCAAACCTAATTTCTCGATCCGCACGTTGGACAAGCAGCGTTGGGGCCAACATTGGGACCAACGTGTTGTTGAACCAGCGTTATATTTATTTTCCTTCCAACTTCGTCGAACAGCCTGCGGGCGTCCATCCTCTTCCACTTATTCTAAAAATGTAATAGATATTGGATTTCGCAGTAAACACCTTTTAAAAGATTTTCTAGAACCTTCTGGGTGTTATTTCGTCTTTTTATTTGATATTTGAGGCTTGGTATGGGCGTTTTTATCTGGAAGACAGGGTTCAAAGTGGGTAATATTTGCTTGTTACGGGCACTTGTACTGGGGCAAAAAGTTTCTTGTTTTTTAAAAAGGTTCTGTGTCATATATGTATGACTCTCTGGAACAGATCATTTCGGCAATACGGGGCGTTACCATGCACTCTTATACAGGGTCAACTGAAATTAGCTATCGATACATAAACACAATCATATTTGTTTTGTTACTTAAAGTGCGCTGAGAAAATCTTCTTTTGTTTTATCGTGTTTAGATATCGATAACAACACGTCTGTGAAGTTTACACAATGAAAACTATTTTTTTTAAAACTGATATTTCAAGTGAATAGACAGAATTGTGTGGCAAAGGGAGAGAGAGGCCTTTACCCCATCGGGAGTCAAGAGCCGACTCCCGGCCACCGTAGGCGCGGGCCTGCGGAAGGCGAGCAATGGACAGTTCGCCGTCCGGTAAGGACCAGGCCCGGGTCGACGGCGCGTTGTGGTCCGCGCGCGCCTCAAAGATACGTCAGCAGTTACTGAAGGGGTCCGCTAGGACCGATGCCTGCCAGGGTCGCGGGTTGTTCGAAAGAGTTACCGTGGCCCTTGGCAGAGGCCACTGAAGGAACACGGGTGGGTTTTAGTCGGTAAAAGTCTGAAACGCCCTCCCGCTCCGCCCAGAGCGGGAGAAGTTATTTGATAATTTCCCACCCCAGAAAAAAAAGGGAGGCCTTTGCCCTCCACTGGGACAATACAGGCTAGTTACTTATTATTTTAGATTATATATTTCAAGGTACTACACTTCTCGCGGTTGATGACCCTAAAAAAAACTTCAAATTAATTGATTTTTTTCATCATGTTTAGATATCAATAGCCATTATAATAATAATAATATAATATAATTTATTTATTTCAGACAATTCTAGTCCATAGTTTACATAGTTTACACATACAATAAATAAATAACATTAAAATAACTTATAAAATATAATATCTATTAAATTCAAATTCAAAACAGGTAAAAACCGAAAACAAAGTGGTGATCATTTCAAAATAATAAGAAAGTAAATTAAAAATTTGTCAAAAAAAATAAAATTATAAAAATGTCAGAATCGAATAAAGAAAATATAAATAAAATGTCAAATATAAATGTCAAATATACAGCGTGTAACGGAAGGGGGGTATCAACCCTGAAGGAGGTGAATGTGCTCATGAAACTCAACAACTTTCCCCAAAGAACATAGGTCGAAATATGAAAAAAAAATTTGGCACTCCCTTACAAAACTGACTACCAGCTGATTGATTGATTTACTATGGGAGGGCCAAATTTTTTTTTCATATTTCGGCCTATGTTCTTTGGGGAAAGTTGTTGAGTTTCATGAGCACATTCACCTCCTTCAGGGTTGATACCCCCTTTCCGTTACACGCTGTATATATACAACGTGTAACGTTAAATGCGCAAAACCTGAAAATAGCTTGATCAGAATAACGAGCAGAATCAATTGAACCACTTTATAATATAGGTCACATTTTTCAAAAAATCTTCATATGTCTTCTTATGTCAAGCAAGCCAATGTCTGCGCGGCGTAGCAGCCCGCTGACGACTTCTCCCTCGGTAAAGCGTCGTCGCAGACGCAAGAAACGATCAGAATGGCCAGTAAAACTAAAACAGCACATAAAACCTTTACAATTTTTTTATTGACTTATTTTCTGTCTGAAATAGGTCAATTGAATTAAATATCAGTTGGGGTGTCTGAGGTTTGGCGCATTTAACGTTACGCGTTGTATATATATATTATCTCTGCGGAGTTTCGATATCCTACTAATCCAATATCCCTGTAGTTGGCCAATATTTGTTAGATCAGAATGTGGCATTTGAAATGTCAAGCAATTTTGAACCATGAGCGATGTAAATACAGTGAAACCTGTTTAAGTGGGCCCTGGATATATGAGAAATCTCTATTATTGATAATTACAATGAGGTCCTGATACTTTTGCATTGAAATACCTCTGTTACTGGGAATTTTCAAAACTCGTTAACTGAGATTAGATTTCATAGATATTTTTTCGATGCTTACCTCTATAATTGGGACTTCGTAGATCAACAACCCGTATAAGTGAGAGAATTTATCAGGTTTAGACAAGTTATGACACGCTTGTTTACAAACAGTCTAATTTCTTCCATACTTGCTTTGTTTATCAGTACCTACTTTGTAAGGGTTTGTTTTTCCTCTATAAATAAAACAACTGTGATGTTAACATGTTAACCTGCCTATTTGGGAAACTGGCTAAATGAGAAGCCTCTATAAGTGAGAAAAAATTCTAGGTCCCTTGAGATCTCAGAACCAGGTTTCACTGTATTACATTATAATTATAGAGCGCCCCAGGTCTGTTCGTGATCTCGCCATCGACGCCTCAGTACCGCGCGCTTACGTCATCCGAACGAAGTCTCAAGTTAACTCTTGTGGGTTTTATTGTTACTTAGCCGACACTATTCCACTGCTGTGCAAAGGCCTCTCCCAAATCTTTTCAGGCATCCTTTTCTAGACTCGCCTCGATCCAACCCTTGCGGTACGCGTTTAGATCGTCTTGCCACTTCTGCTTTTTCTCTTGCGGTTTGTTCGTAACCCTTTGCAACCGGGTGTAAAAATTTCGCATAGATCAGTAAAAACTTATTAATCCTTTGGAAAGTGTTCAGAGGTCCTGGGAAAAATATTGGAAAAAATCTCATGCAACCTGGTCTTCAGCAGTCAGATCCTCACATACGTGAGCTTCAGGAATAATTTGATAGTCGCTCGATCGTGCTCAGAATTTTGTAAAGTCGAAACTCACAATCACTTCAACTCGGTTAGAAAGGGCTATAAAATTTGGATGTGGTTGCAATGTCGCTAGTAGTTGCGATGGGGTTACGTTGTAGCTAGTGTTTGCAAACAAATCAACTCCGCCTGTGACGGTGTCGTCGCGTCTACGCAACGTTTGTGGAAGGGCCCTTACCCACGGCAAGATCCCGTTTTTTGCAGGATCCCGTTTAGTGGTTTACGTGTTTAAATATACATATTCACACAAGTATTCTGTTTGCAGTAGCCGGAAAACAGGATGCTTGTGTGAATATGTATATTTAAATATATGCCGTATATACAACGTGTAACGTTCAATGCGCAAAACCTCAGACACCCCAACTGATTTTTAATTCAATTGACCTATTTCAGAGAGAAAATAAGTCATTAAAAAAATTGTAAAGGTTTTATGTGCTGTTTTAGTTTTACTGGCCATTCTGATCGTTTCTTGCGTCTGCGACGACGCTTTACCGACGGAGGAGTCGTCAACGGGCCACTGCGCCGCGCTGACATTGGCTTGCTTGACCTATTAATAAATAGACACGGCAACGTTTTTAATAAAGATTTTTTGAAAAATGTGACCTATATTAAAAAAGTGGTTCAATGAATTCTGCTCGTTATTCTGATCAAACTATTTTCAGGTTTTGCGCATTTAACGTTACACGTTGTATATGCCGTGGGAAAGGGCCCTTAGAGATGTGGCCGGCCGCTAGGACCAACTGTCCTTGCTGTATCACGCTGACTCCGGTCAATTTCCAGCATTGTGAGAATTCTGGTGCATTCTTCAGATGTAAGCGACATTATAACAACTTTAATAATGAATATTAAATTCAGAAACGCTCTTTACATACCTTTTTATATGACAGAATAGAAACAAAAGCAAAAACAAATTCGTAGTTCCATTTACAAAAGTCCCATTTTTATATTTTGTCATTTTAGATAGCATAACTTTGTAGTACCTAAGAAGTTTTATTTAAGGAACATTTGATTGTCTATTAAACACACTTTATTTTACTAAGCCAGCATTCTTAGGGTGCGTTTCCACTGAAGCGGAGCTGGGCGAAGCGGAGCAGAGACGTGCAGGAATCGACTAATCACAATGGTTGAGATCCTCATCGCGTCATTCGTCTCGTCTGTGATTGGACGATTCCTACACGTTTCCGCTCCGCTCCGCCCAGCTCCGCTTCAGTGGTAACGCACCCTTAGTTTCCGAGACTTGGTATATTTATGTGATCCTAATTAATAGCTCTCGAGTGTACATACAAATTGGCACCGTCGACGTGTTGTGTTGGCCCTAAGTCAGGGTCACATATTTTTCTTTCTTACTAGCATCCGCCCGCAACTTCGTTTGCGTAGAATTCGGAATTCCCGTCGTTTAAATCCTATTACCCGTTTTCCCGTAGGAATGAAGCATTTTCCCGCGGTAAAAAGTAGCTTATGTTCATCAGGGATAATGTGGGCTTCTAATGGTAAAACAATTTTTCAAATCGGTGCATTAGGTTCGGAGCCTATTCAATACAAACAAACAATCAAATCTTTCCTCTTTATAATATTAGTGTAGATAAGTTATTTCTAGTCTCTAAGTACAGTATGCGTGACACTATTACTAGTAGAACGTGATGTTATGTCCGACTACCCACTGTGTGGACCCCCGTGGGAGTGCAAAGCAATCCTAACTCCACGCCGTCGTAAACCATGGTTAATCCCGTTTTATGACTAGTGATGGGTGTGTGGCGCGGATATTTTGGTATATCCGCAGGATAGTGCTACGAAAACTACTCTCCCATTCGCTGCAAACTACACACTAAACCGTAGGAAATATCAAATCTGTTCCACCCAATACTCCAGAACAGCTCTTGCGCAACGTCACTACAATATTATAAGCAACCACCTGTATAATATCGTAAACAAAAACTGCAACATCTATCCAATGACTAGGCTCGAATGTAAGAAAAGTGTTCAAGGATGGTTACAAAAACTTAATTATGAAGACACTGGACATCCGCTTAAGATACCTACATAGTCACTCACTAACTCATACATGATTTCTCATAATTCAAGTCTAATTATTTTAAACTTACGACATTACACATACATACACTACACATACATAAATTACACATACATACATTACACATCCCTAAACATTCACTCGCCCTCACACACATGCGTTGTCCACTCTATTTTCTGTATAATTTTTACTGTTTTATATTTTTACTTCATTTCTCTGTGACAATGGAACTGCACTAATGCCCCTGCTGTCCCTCGTGGGAACCTGTGTACCTTTGTGTAATAACTTTTGTTGGAACACTGGTACTCATAACACAGATCTTACTTTGAGTACCAGAGTTCAAAATACGCTAGTTTTTTAATTTTCTGATAACACAGTTCTTAGCGTATCATAGTTACTAATGTTATTTGTTCACTTTTTTGCGAAATAAAGAATTTTTTATTTTTTTTTATTTTATTATTGAATGCAGATATGTCTTAGGATATGTAGGAAGGCCTGTAGGAGGCTTTATTATATTCTGGTCTGTTTCCTTTTATTTTCTGTGTGTACTTAAATAGAAACAACACCTCTGTTTTTGTCGGGGGCTAAAAATAAGGGACGGTAGGACGTACGTCAGCGGTAAAAAAATCAATATAAGCTGGTAAAAAATTCGTGTTTGGCTCTAAGTCGACTCTCTCTTCTCTTACAGAAGTAAGATTTTTATCAAAATAGTTAAAATTGAAACCCAAAAAAAGCGTATTAAAAAATATTTTACCTGCTTTGACTTGGTTCAAGGCATCGATATCGTACCAATAATAAATATAAAACGAAATTCTGATACAAAAATAAGTTACATACAAATCACTCCAAAATATCCGCAAACTTTCGGATACACCTTTCCTCACATCACACTGAAGGGTTAACAGTTTGCCCTCCGGCCCCATCTGCGGACCTCTTACAGACGAGGTTTCTTTTGACCTCCCTTACAATTTCCAAGGAAATAATTTGGACAAAATATTGTGGAGTGTTGAAGTATGTTTTGAATAAGTAAATAGTTGATTTGTAGTGTTCTAGATTGCTTGGTATTCAATGGCACTCATGTGGAATAACATTGTGAGAAAACCCTGGACCTTCAGTCAATATAAGCATCGATTTACATCTCTGAATATAAATCTGATTTCGCCAACCCGTCTTGAGCAAGCGTGATGATCAATTTATTTTAGTTTTTATTAGGCAATAATGTGAGGGGCCCGTGGCTAAAAAATAACAGCCGCACAGGTCGATCGATCAGGTTAAGCTACGCTTGCCGCGGTTGGTCTGTGGATGGGTGACCATCTTTACATACCGAGACCCCTCCGTGCCTCGGAAAGCACTTTAAGCCGTTCGCGTTGGTCCCGACAGTCATTCGTAGATCTTTGACAGTCGTTACGGGTAGTCAGAAGCCCGAAAGTCTGACAACCAGTCTTACCTAGGGGTATCGTATTACCCAGTAACTGGGTTGTGGAGGTCAGATAGGCAGTCGCTCCATGTAAAATACTGGTATTCAGCTGCATCCGGTTAGACTGGAAGCCGATCCCAACATAGTTGGGAAAAAACTAGGCAGATGATGATTAGGCAATAATGTCCCACTGCTGGGCAAAGGTGATCAATTTATGAATTATTATTTATATTTGTGGTGTACAATAAAGTATATATGTATAAATAAATAAATAATAACGAAAACAGATCGGGTGAGCACCCACACTAGGGAGGGGCTCGGCCGGCCATCAATGCCCGTGCCTTCTTTGTATGAGAAGAGGATTTTGTCTTCAGTGGGATTTTAAATTCAAATTCATTTATTCACATTTAAATAGAGTAAATACAATCGGTGGTTCTTGGTGCAGGGGCTTGTGGCTAACAAGGTGTCCCTCACCGATTTAGTTGCGGCTTTACTATAATAATCTACATGAAAAATGATGAGATACGTATTTTTTCTTTTTTGCTAACAAACGTTTTAAAGGTGTGAAAATCAACCACAAAGTTCGTACCCCAAAATGATGGTTTGCAGTTTTCACATATTTCTAATAAAAAAATTTCATAATGACTTTAACCATTAAAAAGAGAAAACCATTAAGAAAATATACATATTCACACAAGCATCCCGTTTGCAGTATCCGGAAAATAGGATGCTTGTGTGAATACTTATGTATATTTAAACACGTACACTACTAAACGGGATCCTGCAAAAAACCGTACCTGCAAAAAACAGGATCTTGTCGTGGCAAAAGGGCCCTAAGGTTTGCAGGGTCAACATGACCAGCTTTTGAAGGAAAAAGGGGCCTTTACCCTGCAATGGGACATAATACAGTGTGAGTCTTTATAAAGTGCACATATTAAAAAGGGTGAAAATATGAACAGTTTTATCGACGGAAAAAATGTCAAAAAAATTCTAAAATAAAAATTTTAATTTTTAATTTTTTTTACTCTCGTCTGGGTACCCCATGCGAACAAACTGTTACTACTTTTAAACTAAATGTCATATTAAAACAAAACAAAATTAATAATGATCTCTAATAATAGGCCAAGCTAATAAAGCCATAATTTTTTGAAAAAGAAACCTCATAAATTAATTATTCATGATTTTTTGAAGAAAATTTAACATTTTTACCATTTTTTACCATTTAAAAAAATATTTTTTTTGAAAAATTTGACATTTTTTCCGTCGATAAAATTGTTTATATTTTCACCCTTTTTAATATGTGCACTTTATAAAGACACACTGTATAGGCTGACAAAAAAAGTCGTAGGTAAACTAAACAAAATAGAAAGTTCTCAACATCTCGAGTTATCTTTTCTCGTTTCATCCTAACGACAACACGAAGTAATTGATACATTAAACAATTCTGTCTCCGTTGGAGCAGAAATATTTACAATCTTTATACTGTATAAATATTTGTTTCAAATAGACGGAAGAGCTGGAGAAACAGCCTCCCGTTGCGAAGGGATTTACTTAAAATGGGTGAGCTTTTGTTAAAGCTGTTATGGTATTTGATTAATAATGTAAAATGTTTCCTTATAATGTTGCCATTTGGCAACAAAGTACGTCATTTAATTTTTTTAAGATTGTGATAACTGTGAGTTTCTGAACGCACCTCTTTTTGTCAAAACAATATATATACTCTATGAATATTAATATTATTTTATAATTATTATATATTTATTATCTAAATTCTATAGACAAATACCTATACAATAGCATTTTTTGAAATACGATAAAATAAATCATGCATTTAAGGGTTAAGTGTATTTAACGAGCTGTTTTTTTAAGTAGAAAAGAGAGATGACGATACTTCTGACATAAGTGTAAACTCCATGTAACGTCACTCGATTTAACGACAAACTTTCTAAGGCGTCGAAATCATTCGTCTTTGGTTGGTTTAGCTTGTTTTCCATACAATGATACACTCCATATAGCATTACACCCATTCTCAATAACGACAACAATTAAGTAATAAGTACCTTTTAAGTTGCCAAAATTAGTGAGAACCGTGCAGCTGTGTACGTTCTTTTGTCGCTTTATTATAATAATTTATGTAATTTATCTATAATATGTATGTATTTAGAAATATATATGTATGTTTATCAGTTGTCTAGTACTCATAGCACAAGCTCTGCTTTTTTTTTTATTTATTTATTATTAAACAGCATTACATTGCATTATAATTAATTAATGCCCCACAAAACCATTTCCACGGTTTGTCTGTAGGAACGGAACACAAAGCTACTAACTATTGCTTACAGTGCAGAATCTTAATTTAAACATAACTATCATTAGTCATCCCCTGAGAATTCGCAAACTACATTCAAAAGAATATAGTTTACAAACTCTCAAGGAAGAATAACTTCAGTAATTTGGCAAATTTGCCTTTTTTATCCTGTCTTCTTAAATCAGCAGGTAACTGGTTGAGAAGATAAGGTATTCTTTTATAAAGCATTCTGTCGCCAAAGTAATTACTTACTCTAGGTACATTAAAGCTTAGTTAGGGACTAGATGGCGTTGTGTGAAAGTTGTGGAATATTATATTATTATTATATTACATTATTATCCTAAACTCGACTGTCGGCATCATGCAAACCAAACTTTCTAAGAAATGCACTCTTTTGTTTACAAATTGGAAGATTATTTTTTTATGTACAGACGCCAGCATATCAAGCTACCCGAAACTGTCACATTTTCCCAATCAACATTGAACCTTATGCTTAAGCGATAAAGTTCAAAATCTATTAAATAAATTTGACAGAGTGTAGTAGCTTGATGAGCTGGCGTCTGTAATAACTACTAGCTTGAAATATTTTTTTTCTTTTCATAATTCTGGTTTTTCTTCTTTCCATTTAACGACAACTCTCTATAACGCCATAAAATGTACAGTCCCTTTAGTGTCGTTATCTACAGGTTGAAATTGAAAACATGCGACAAATCGAAATGAGAGATTGTACTCATCATTGTGAACAACTTTTACTATGAGATAAAACCTGAAATCGCGAAAAAAAAATCAGCTGTTCCCTACATTTATGTTCGCATAACTGGTCAAAATGTAGGGAACAGCTGATTTTTTTTTTCGCAAATTCAGGTTTGGTCCCATGATAAAAGTTGTTCATAATGATGAGTACAATCTCCCATTTTGATTTGTCGCATGTTTTCAATTTCACCCTGTAGAGCTTACACTGATTTTCATTGGCGGAATTCCAGAGGGTGACAATTGGTATGTTGTCCACTGTTACACCTCGGATACTTCATACAACGCTCGCAAAATAATTAACTATTAAGTACTACTACATAACCAAATGACGTTTGTACACGTGCAAATGTGTGCGTGAACTCTAGTAGGGTTGGATGTCGTGCATAGCGTAAAAAATACCGGCCAAGCGCGAGTCGGATTCGCGCACGAAGGGTTACGTACCATTATCTATAAAAACGGCAAAAAATCATGTCTGTTGTATGGGAGCCCCCTTAAATATTTATTTTATTCTGTTTTTTAGTATTTTTTGTTATAGCGGCAACAGAAATACATCATCTGTGAAAATTTCAACTGTATAACTATCACGGTTCATGAGATACAGCCTGGTGACAGACGGACGGACGGACAGAGGGTCGGACGGCGGAGCGGGAGTAATAAGGTTCCTTTTTACCCTTTGGGTACGGAACCCTACAAATGGCGCGGAAAGTGCAGCGATTTGCGTCGGGCTAACCGAACGACGACGGCGCTGCCCGAACGTGTGCATTATTTTGAAGTGACCTTGTACGAGCGGTTTTCAATTATTTATTTATATAGTCGGGATCGCAATGAAATAAAAATAATATTATATTAGTTATTATGTAAAAGAGGTTTATTTATTCAATAAATAATGACAAAATAAGACACCTAACTTAATATTGCTTAATTGCTCGATGAAGATAATCATCGAAATAAAGCACAATATCCAACCATCGTGATTAAAACTCAAATCAATCAATCAACTCAGCCTATCGCAGTCCACTGCTGGACATAGGCCTCTCCCAGACTGCGGCACAACACCCTGTCCTCCGCCTTCCGCATCCAGTCTACCCCAGCTACCTTCTTTAGGTCGCCCGTCCATCTAGATGAGGGGCGTCCCACACTACGTAAAACTCAAATAAAACTTGTAAATCTCAAAAATGTGTGTTCGTGGCAGCAGTACAGCGCTGCAGTTCCGCCCTTGCTAGAGTCGGCGACAAATACCTCGAAGTGCGGGGTGAGGTGCGGTATCTGATATGAGCGCGGGGAAGAGGGTGTCCCTTCTGTATGTAGTACTACAGTGAAACCTGGTTAACTGGGATCTCAATGGACCTAGAAATTATTCTCACTCAGAAAGTCTTCTCATTTACCTAGTTTCCTAAATAGGCAGGTTAACATCACAGTTGAGGAGCGTCGGAACGAAAACCGATATATCGAATTTACCATATTTTTCACAAATTAAAAAAAAGCTTGTAAGTTTTTTAATGTTACAAAAGTGGAAAATTATAGCATGTCAATTTGCAGTTAAAGTGACATCGATTGATGTGTGAAACTTGACGGAGGGTAGATACTTAATTTAGGGAGATACTTGGCGGACAAGTATTGATATATCGGTTTTTGACGCGATCATTTGGATATATCGGTTTTTGACGAAACCAAAATGGATATGTCGGTATTGACCTGAATTGAATTTGAACCGACCATTGTTGAAGTGTGTAAAACTTAAGAGGGTTCATGCGTTAGAGCC
The DNA here is from genome assembly GCA_949629135.1 of Eremobia ochroleuca. Lineage (NCBI taxonomy): Eukaryota > Metazoa > Arthropoda > Insecta > Lepidoptera > Noctuidae > Eremobia > Eremobia ochroleuca. The sequence goes on along the minus strand of OX451411.1, from coordinate 8,377,752 downwards.
ATGCTGGAGTCAAAATTGATGATTTCCGACGGACAATAAAACCATAATATGTTTAATTTATAGATGAGATATTGACGTCATATTATTGGAAATTTTATAATCTAGTGCATGGCTGAAAAACATTTTCAATTTTTTGTTTAGTTTTCTCATCAGAACCGTTTTTATGCAAGCCTTTTTTAAAACTAGCGATCGACGGTCTAAGCAGATGCTAGATATTAGTAAAACCATATATGACAAACTTATTACAACATTACTTTATAAAAAATAAGAACATTTTTTAGTGCATGGCTGAAAAAAAAACACGATTACTGTAAGTTTTCATTCAAGAAAAGTATATTCAAAAGTGTCAATTGTAGCCACTTTTCGAGATATTAAACGTGTTAGTTTAGGATGAAATCTGAAATATTTATATTTTCTTTTAGACCTAGTAAATTAAGACATTTATGTTCTAAAACATGGTTCAAATATTTTTTTAATAACTTATATGTTTATTTTACTATGAATTATTTAGTATTGCTATATAATCGGCGCGGATTCACGCCACCGCTCATTGCCGGCTGAGGCCTTTCAGAGACAGGACGTGTGTCGCTCCCATCGCTGCGTGTCGCGTAAAATATTATCGTACTTTCGCGAGTTTTTAGCGCGACTGGGACATATTGATACTTTTTATTATAATATATTTTTATTATATTACAGAACTTTGGTGAGTACATATTTTAATGTAATGGTATTCAATTAACTTAAGAAGATTAAATTAGACTTCTTTATGTATGTTTCGATTTTACTTTTTTTTAGATATAGCTAACAAAAGGCGCTATACGGGAATAAACCGAAAAAAGTATGAAAATTTAGCCAAGGCTAATGAAGCTAAAAGGTAAGTTACCGAGGAGCCACTTTTTAACTATGTAACAGGTTATAGCCAATTCATATTTTTCTTACACGGGGATAGAATTCGTAATAATTTGCGTTTATTCTGTCTTATAATCTCATAAACTGAATTGACCATTCTGGGGTTGTCAGTTTTGGATAGTTGAGAATATACCACTGAAACGAGGTGGGTTCTCTACTTATAAAAAAAATATCTATATTAGGTGTAATTAGTAAACCATAAGAAACTATTATACTTACTACTTTCTGAAGTCAATATAATTTTTTCAAATTACTTTTTGTCTGGGTATTTTTATGAAACACAGTAGTAATAAGATAAAATTAATATCCGATTCGTTGTTATAGGCAGAAAAGAGAAGTTCAAATATTTCAAAATGCTGTTGTAAGTTTTATTTTTTTTTACTTCTTTATATCTTATGGCAATTTTTGAGATTTTATATCTAAACAGACACGTGTTTCCTTTATTTTGAATTAGCACCTATTAAACCAAAACTAAATAAGACATTTCGTCGTTATTTATTTATCTCAAGCCGACAATCGATCGCCTGTCGTGGTGCTTCTTATGGTTTGTGTCACTTCATATTATACTCTGCATATTATTTTCAGACTCAACAAAAAGAAAAAGTCACTGAAAAAACACTGGAAATTCAGGAAAACTTGCAGGCGTTAGAAACGGTTCCAACTCAAGATCCTGACGCAGGAAATCTTGTAAGAATGACTTGGACATTTGTAAACATATTTTAGCACAAATAAAACATTGTTGTGTCTCAAGCCGACAATCGGCCGCCGGACACGATGCTTACGGTTTGTGTCACTAACCGACACAAACCGACCAACATGTTATTTTCAGACTCAACAAAAAGAAAAACTCAGTGAAATAACACTGAAAATTCAGGAAAACTCGCAAGCATTAGAAACGGCTTCATCCCAAGATCCTGACGCAGGGAATCTTGTAAGAATTACTTGGTCGTTATATACATATTTTAGCACAAATAAAACATTGTTGTGTCTCAAGCCGACAATCGACCGCCGGACACGATGCTTACGGTTTGTGTCACTATGTTATACCTACATGTTATTTTCAGACTCAACAAAAAGAAAAACTCAGTGAAATAACACTGAAAATTCAGGAAAACTCGAAAGAAAGATTAGAAACGGCTTCATTCCACTATACATAGAGTACTCACGGAGGATTTATGTCTGGTCAATAAAAGTGCAGTGTGGGTGCCTCACACTCTGAACACGGATCAGAAGGAGTTTCGTTATGAAACTGCGCGTAGCCATTTATCGTGGTATCGCCGTAAGAAAAATATACTTAATAGATTCATATGCCTTGATGAAACTTGGGTCGAATTTTATACTCCTCGTCAAAGACATCAGTCACGATGTTGGGTGGAACCGGGCACTTCAGCTGAACATTTACCACGTGCAGAGCTACATGAACGAAAAATACTACTAATAGTACCTATGGATGTCAGAGGCATTGCTTTTTGGAGAACTTATGATGAAAATACAACTATGACTGGAGAGCGATATAAGTCATTTTTAGAAGAAAATATTCCTATTTGGGCAGACGAACATCATATAACGAGTCCTATAATTTTACATGATAAGGCCAGACCGCACAAATCAAAAATAGTTCAGAATTTAATTGAAGAAAAGGATGGATTGAAATTATTCAGCCGCCATATTCCCCGGATATGAATCCTTGTGATTTCAATTGTTTTGGCCATGTGAAGAGGAAATTGTCGGGTACTCGATACAATAGCAAAAAGGAGTTAGATATTAAACTAAAGAGCATTATTGATGAATTAAATGAAAGTGGTACTTTAAATGGTGTTCAAGATTTGCCTGCAGTCTGGGAGCGAGTGATTAATAGTGGTGGAGATTATTGATTAGTGTCACAAGGTTATATAATATAGTAGTCAGTTTTTGTAAAATAATAATAATAATAAAATATGACACTGGAAGTGGGATGACCTAATATAATATTAATCGTTGTAGGAATTTACATTTGTAGTACATTTCTAACTTTTCACCCCTGATTAGTATATATATACTTTACTAGCGACCCGCCCCGGCTTCGCACGGGTGCAATGGTGAAACTGATAATTTTAGAGCCACTATTTCTCGTAAAAAGTATAGGATAAAAAATGGTTATTGTGGGTTATCCCTAAGAGATAGACATATACAATCGCGGACTTTTTTGTAGACCTTTTTAAGGTGTACAATACTGTATTAATTACGACATCACATTAGAAACCTCTAAAATTATCAGTGTTTCTCTACTATATTATGCATGTATTATAGATATAAACCTTCCTCTTGAATCACTATCTATTAAAAAAAACCGCATCAAAATCCGTTACGTAGTTTTATAGATCTAAGCATATATAGGGACAGACAGACAGGGAAGCGACTTTGTTTTATACTATGTAGTGATTTATCTACTATATTATGCATGTATTATAGATATAAACCTTCCTCTTGAATCACTATATCTATTAAAAAAAACCGCATCAAAATCCGTTACGTAGTTTTATAAATCTAAGCATATATAGGGACAGACAGACAGGGAAGCGACTTTGTTTTATACTATGTAGTAATAAAGTATCCAAAACTGCCTATTTATTTCACAAGGTTGTAATAAAAATAAGAATAGTAAATAAAAATCAACTAACGGTTAAATAAGTATCATTATACATAACTCAACGGATCAACATGGGTTAGTTTGACTATAATGACAGAGAGCACACCAACTCTACGCACACAGACACGCGCGCATCTGTGTGAGTGCAAAGAGCACTGCAATTACCTAAACTTGGTGCCGCGGATTTGGCGTTAACGCTCTTAATAAGAATTATCGGTTTTTAATCCAACAACAAGAACATGTTGAATTTAAAAATTTATTTGCCGGTTTTGATTTGACCACAGTATTTTGATATTTTTTTTAAGATGGATGTAACTGTTTTTTAATTGATTTCTTTCCTGAAGGGTGTGTAATTAAACATTTTGTAACAGAAAAAAAAAAAAATGTCTTAATTAAGACATATCGGTTTTTGTTCCGACGCTCCTCAGTTGTCTTATTCATAGAGGAAAAACAAACCCTTAGATAGTACTGATAAACAAAGCAAGTATGGAAGAAATTAGACTGTTTGTAAACAAGCGTGTCATAACTTGTCTAAACCTGATTAATTCCGGTCGATTCTGGAAAAATCTCACCGTGATAACTAAGGTGAAGTGAGCTTAGAGTGAGCTGTGAGTCATGCTGATGCTAGGGATTGACACTATTGGCGACTCACTCCACGCTCACTTCACCTAAGTTTTCACGGTGAGATGGTTACAGAATCGCACGGATTGTCTCACTTAATGTTGTTGAGCTACGAAATCCCAGTTATCATCATCTGCCTAGCCTTTTCCCAACTATGTTGGGGTCGGCTTCCAGTGTAACCGGATGCAGCTGAATACCAGTATTTTACATGGAGCGACTACCCATCTGACCTCCACAACCCAGTTACTGGGTAATATGATACCCCTTGGTTAGATTGGTTGTCAGATCGGGCTTCTGACTACCCGTAACGACTGTCAAAGATCCACGAATGACAGCTGGGACCAACGGCTTTACGTGCTTTCCGAGGTACGGAGGGGTCTCGATATGTAAAGATGGTCACCCATCCACAGACCAACCGCGGCAAGCGTAGCCTGATCGATCGACCTGTGTGACTGTTATTATTTAGCCACGGGCTCCTCAAATATCCTACGAAATCCCAGTTATAGAGGTGAAAATCGAAAAATCTATGAAATGTAATCTCAGTTAACGAGGTTTGAAAATTCCCAGTAACAGAGGTATTTCAATGCAAAAGTATCAGGACCTCATTGTAATTATCAATAACAGAGATTCCTCACATATCCAGGGCCCAGGTTTCTCTGTATTATGTATTCGGTGCCACTGTGTGACTTGTGTTTTTACCCAGACCCGTTACTTGGGACTGGACAATTAGCAATTCATGACTACTTTTGTTCGCTTGGGTCTTACTTGTTAAAACAAATGTACATATGTGTTAATGAATAAAATAAATAAGGTTACACAAGTATCCCGGGTGAAAATTATTTTCGGTGTGATTTCGGCCTCATTTCGGCATCATTTCAGCGTGTTTTCGGCCTATTTTTGGCGTGTGTCGGCGTGTTTTCGGCGTTTTGTTCACTACCTCGGCCTGTTTTCGGCGTATTTTCGGCCCGCATTTTTTACCAGAGATGTTAGAGGCGTTTTATTTTTTTGTTATCGGTATCAAAGATGGCGTCTATTACCGCTGCTAGGCAACGACCCACCTGAGTATTATCGGCACAATCCGCGAGTTGACTAATTTTTTTTTATTATTTAAATTGAAGCTTTTTTACCTCACTAATAGCTTGGTATAAACAGTTTTTTAATATTTTTAAAAATTGAAAAGATATGAGCGTTCAAAACTCTCAATTAGACAGAGAGGGAAATACTGAATTGTGACGTCATAGTTCAGTATCGCCATATAAATTACATGCAAAACTTCGTTTTGCGAGAAAGAGATAGACAAAAAGTTTCTATAAGTTATAAGTTTTTTATTTTTCGACCGATTTCAAATTTGATTTCGAATTCTATTATTGTATTACATGTGTGGATATATTATCTACTAGAATATATAGTATTCAATATCATGCAACTACCCAATTATCGTAGAGGACACCGGGAGGAAAATACCTGCTTATTTTTTGTTTTATCGTTAATAAGTTTCGTTATCATAAAAAAAAAAAAACTTAAAAAGATACGTACATTCATTTTGGGATCATTGTATCTACTGTCATAATAGAGAATTTTTTTAATTTGTAACTCTGGGGGATCGACGTTGAGGGCTGAAATACAGGCTATGCCTAGTTCGGCCTCAAATGCTAATACTTTTGTGTACTGTAAGTCTAGATTAAGCACTCTAATTGATAAAAAAATGTACAGACGCCAGCACATCAAGCTACTACAATCTGTCAGATTTCTTTAATAGGTTTTCAACTTTATCGCTGGAGCATAAGGTTCAAAGTTGATTGGGAAAATCTGACAGTTTCGGGTAGCTTGATGTGCTGGCGTCTGTACATCTTTCTTGTGAATAAACATTATTATTATTATATTTTATTATATTATGTATTATTATTTTGCTTGTGATTTTTTTTAATGGTTTATTAGGAGTGAGAGCTAATTGGTTACTTACAGGGTTTCGTAGTTGGGACGAATCCACCCCAAGAACGTGTTATTGGGCTTTTTCATTAGGAACTTCTCAATAACAGCCCGGAGTTCGGAAGTTGGTGGTGTGATACCTCCGTGCCTCGGAAAGCACGTTAAGCCGTTGGTCCGATTTCCTAGCGATGTTTTCCTTCGCCGTTTTGTTTTGAGAGCAGTAGTAATGAAATAATTTACATAAAGTACCTGCTTGGATTCGAACCCACGATCTTCAACTCTGTCTAGCGTATTTTCTCTCAAACCACATTTTATTCTAGGTAAAAACAAGATACTCAATTCGTGTACAAAACAACTTGTTTCTAACACAGCAAGTATCGATTTGATTCCAAAATAAACTGTTTGATGTTGTAAACATCTTTGTTATTATAACTAGATGGCGGCTTGAGATATCAGGTGAAAGTTTTCGTAAATATCTCGATGTTATGAAACTTAATTAAAACTAAATACGGCAAAAGACAATACAATACAAATTCCGCTACCCTATATAATAAAATAATTAACATTATTTTATCCCATGGGTAATAAAGACTGCAAAAAGTCAACAGTTCAATGGCTAAAACTGAAGACCTATGATGACATTGTATTGTTAATGTGAGTTGAAGAGATAAACACACGCACATACACACATGCACACTCATACTCACAAACACACTCACTCATACACCCTCGGATACACACACACACACACACACACACACACGCAGACTCAGACAGAGACACACAGAGACAGACACACACACACACACACAAACGCACGTACACACGCACGCACGGACGCACGCACGCACGTGAGCGTCATTTCACAAACCATGAGCATTCGGACCCCACGGCCCGAGGGTTTCAACCCCCAAAATGTTTAACAATATAATTACCGATATGGCTATTACGAGTATTATTTCTAGTAGCAGAAGTGACAAATTGCTGAATACTACAACCAGTTCTATGTTATGTTTCTACTCAACATAACAGCAAAAACACACACTACAGCTAAATTGCTATTCGATTTTAATTAGGCGTCAAAGAACGGGCAAGTTTGTCGTCGGATACAATTGATTTCGAAACCTTGAAAAAGGTGTTCTTTTGTATGACTAAACTAATTGCTTGGGTGCACGACGTCATGAGTTCAGACCACACCTGGACGTTGCACTTGGTTGTTTACGCCCGCTCCTAGCCTAGGCTAGCCTGGGCTAGCCCAGGTAATGTTTATTTATTTATTTATTTTCCCATTTATCTACACACATATATAAACAGACAAGAAAAAACAGAACAGAAAAATAGGTACAGACGCCAGCACATCAAGTTACTACAATCTGTCAAATTTCTTTATTAGATTTTCAACTTTATCGTTAAAGTATAAGGTTCAAAGTTGATTGGGAAAATTTGACAGTTTCGGGAAGCTTGATGTGCTGGCGTCTGTACAAAGGTGATGCTTATTTCTCAAGAAATCTCTTCCAGTATACCTGCGATAGGACAATAGATAGAGAGATGTAGACAGCGTGTGAAAGAAGTGTAAAGGAGAAAAAAAAAAAATACATATAATGTAAAATGTAAATTCATAAAATGTTTAGAATTTTTGGAGGGTCATCATCATTCTCTTACCCATATCCCAATTTTTTGGGGTCCACGTAAGATGTCATTATCTTCCATACTTTTATATTAGTCCTCATCTCGGTAGTCACTCTTTCTAGCCATATCACCTGTCACACAGTCCATCATCAGACAATTGTTTGGAGATTATATTCGTTTTTCCCTTATCTAAAAACTAGCGACCCGCCCCGGCTTCGCACGGGTGCAATGGAGAAACACTGATAATTTTAGAGCCATTATTTCTCGTAAAAAGTATAGGATAAAAAATGGTTATTGTGGGTTATCCCTAAGAGATATACATATACCATCGAGGACTTTTTTGTAGATCTTTTTAAGGTGTACAATACTGTAGTACATTATTTTGATCTATCTCGACGGGTTCAGCCAGCGTTTACAATGTAAGCGCAAAAAAATGTGTTTATTTACGACATTACATTAGAAACCTCTAAAATTATCAGTGTTTCTCTACTATATTATGCATGTATTATACATATAAACCTTCCTCTTTAATCACTATATCTATTAAAAAAAACCGCATCAAAATTCGTTACGTAGCTTTAAAGATCTAAGCATATACAGTGTGTCCGGACATGGACTAGCGATATTCTAAATACTTAAATATAAGCTATTTTAAAGTACAATTACACTATAGGCTTAGGTCCAATATACTTCCCCGCTATGTGGCAGCCATTTTGTTTTTTTTGTTGAAGTATGCTCTATGCGAGTACAAAAAAAATCATATATCTCAAAGTTTTAGTCATACTGAGATAAAAATAGGCTTATTCGAAAGGCAATAATATTGTCTACCGTCTGCACTACAAAGCAATATGTTCACAATTCCATAACTTTTGAAAAAAAATGTGAAAGTCGAAAAAAAAAACAAAAAATTACGCAATTCAACCAATAATTGTTAATTACTACAAAAACAACCCCGAGAGCTTTTTTATTTTTTATACTAGATCGACAGTTTTTGAGCTAAGCTACAATACAACATAAAATTCACAACTGTATGTCTAATACTTTAAGAGTTATTGTTGTATGAACATAGCGTATGCGCAAGCACAAAAGGCCTTTGTCGGAACCCTAAACAGGAAATCATTAAAAAAACATAACATTCATATTGAATTTTATTTAATGTTTTTTCCAATATTAAATGAAGATTAAAATATCTAAAGCAGTTGCTCAAAGTGGCCACCTCCAGCTTGTAGACACACTACGGCTCTCTGTGCCACCTGGGTTGATGAGCGCCTAATTAAATCCAAATCGGATCTAATTTCTTCGGTGGCTGCCATAATTTTTGCGACGAGTTCTTCCCTGGTATTTGGAACTGTAGCGTATACTTTTTGTTTCATATGACCCCACAAAAAATAATCCAAGGGTGTCAAATCGGGTGAGCGAGGCGGCCACGCTACTACACCACCACGACCGATCCACGGCTGTAGATTATTATTTAAATATTCTCTCACTGCTCGAGAAAAATGCGCGGGTGCACCATCGAGCTGGAACCACATACGCCGACGGTATGATAGAGGTAGGTCCATGAGGCTGTCCGCAAACTGTGTCTGTAAGAATTCTAAAAATCTAGCGCCGTTTAATGTAGGTGGCAATTCCAATGGCCCTATCAGCCTATCGTTGATTATGCCGGCCCACACATTTACTGAGAATTCATGTTGAAATGAGCTTGGGCGCACCGCCCTTGGATTTGCGGAGCACCAGAGATGGTCGTTTCTGTGGTTTGTAATCCCAGCTCTTGTAAATTTGGCTTCATCAGTCCACAGTATTCTTTGTAAAAAATTACGGTTCTGTCTCAAATTTCTATTTATCCACGAACAAAACACAGATCTCGCAGCAAAATCTGGTTCGATCACGTCTTGAACCCGTCGAAAATGATAAGGGTGTAACCCTTCTCTTTTCAAAATTCTCCATACATGCCACTTAGACATTCGAAGTTGCACTGAAATCCGTCTAACGCTTAGTCTAGGATCATTGGTTATTAGTCTAAGCACTTCTTCTTCATCTTCGGGCGATACCAAGCGATTGCGTTCATTAACAGCTCTTTGAATACCTCTTTCCGCTAATCTTGAATGCACGTCGATAAAAGTTTGGCGACTCGATGTAGGCCTGTTAGGGTACCTTCGTCGATATTCTTGTACAGCCAAATTTGCACTTCCATTGCAAAAGCCATACACAAAGTGTATGTCAGCAATATGTTGCGATGAATATTGACGCTGTGCCATACTTTATCACACTTTTAAATACAAAACACTAACGCAGCACGTAAACAGCACGGACGGTAAGTGAAAGTAGCGATAGCGATCACAACGCAGGGCGAGGGACAACTAAACTAACCCAACTAATAATTTGTCCTTAAAACTGATTTTGTTTCAGGTAGTGGACTAATACGTTCTATCTCGCTTACTCACGGTAGTAACGAACAGTATTTCTCGCCTGCTCTCAGATGGAATACAGTGAATGCCATAAATGACACTCTGGCGGTTAACAAAGACGTTTTGTGCTTGCGCATACGCTATGTTCAAACAACAATAACTCTTAAAGTATTAAACATACAGTTGTGAATTTTATGTTGCATTGTAGCGTAGCTCAAAAACTGTCGATCTAGTATAAAAAATAAAAAAGTTCTCGGGGTTGTTTTTGTAGTAATTAACCATTATTGGTTGAATTGCATAATTTTTTGATTTTTTTTTCGACTTTCACATTTTTTTTCAAAAGTTATGGAATTGTGAACACATTGCTTTGTAATGCAGACGGTAGACAATATTATTGCCTTCCGAATAAGCCTATTTTTATCTCAGTATGACTAAAACTTTGAGATATATGATTTTTTTTGTACTCGCATAGAGCATATTTCAACAAAAAAAACAAAATGGCTGCCACATAGCGGGGAAGTGTATTGGACCCAAGCCTATAGTGTAATAGTACTTTAAAATAGCTTATATTTAAGTATTTAGAATATCGCTAGTCCATGTCCGGACACACTGTATAGGGACAGACAAACAGGGAAGCGACTTTGTTTTATACTATGTAGTGAAAATGCAGATTCTAATGACAACTTTCTCTATTGTTTCAGGATATCGACTATGAAGGCTTCCGGTGGTTCCTGGATACCTTCCTCGAGGTGTCCGCCCCAGATGAACTGTCCCGGTAAACTATTAACGAATACTAATTGCTTCACAAGGGAATTCTGTCCCAGACTCGACATTTACGTTGTACAGCTTACAGCAATAATTAAAAATACCATTTATAACCATTGAACGATGTTTTTGTAAATTATTAAAACGTTTCAAAACTACTGGAACATCTATAAAAAACAGTTATTGTTGTCGGCTTTATACCGTGACAATTAGGTATCTAATAGGATATATACGATTCTTTAATGTAGGTATACAGTTGTACAGACGCCAGCACATCAAGCTACCCGAAACTGTAAAATTTTCCAAATCAACTTTGAACCTAATGCCTTAGTGATAAAGTAGAAAATCTATTAAAGAAATTTGACAGATTGTAGTAGCTTGATGTACTGGCGTCTCTACATTTTTTACTATGGTTGAATTATACAGGGTCAAATTAAATTACCTAGCGAAACTCTGCAGATGGTATGGGTAAACTTCAATTCCTTTTTATTTTGTATTTTATCGGGTTTAGATAAAATAAAAAGGAGTTGATGTTTTTTCTTACTAGTCAATGACCGCTGGTATTGTTTAAACAAAAAAAAACTTATTTTCGAATTGATATTTCAAGTAAATACACTAACAGCGGTCAATGGCCCCACAAAAAAGTGTCATCAAATTAATTTTATCATGTTTAGATATCGATACCCATCATATCTGCAGAGTTTCGCTAAGTAATTTAATTTGACCCAGTAGATATTTAATCGGTTGTGAAGTCAAATTTAATATTGTAATGTACAGTATCTAGGCGAATCTAAGGACAAAATAGGTTCGTATGACTTTCGGAATCAAAAGATCACGAATTCCCAAACGTAGCAAAGGATACCTACAAAAAACAGTATTTTTATCTCACGAAGAGACGCGCGCTTTACTTGCGCAGAAGCTCTCGTTACCGTCCGAGACAATGGACACACACACACACACACACACACACACACACACACACACGCACACGCACACGCACACGCACACGCACACGCACACGCACACGCACACGCACACGCACACGCACACGCACACGCACACGCACACGCACACGCACACGCACACGCACACGCACACGCACACGCACACGCACACGCACACACGCACGCGCACACACACACACACACTCTTCTGACTTCTAGAAGAGTGTGTGTGTGTGTGCGTGTGTGTGTTTTGTGCTGACGCTATTCGTCTTAACGCACACATTCACAGTTTGTTTATAAGCTTGGTTAAAACAAGTAAAACGCGCGCCGCTTCGTGAATTTAAAGAGGCTTATGTTTATGCAGACGCTTGTGTCATTATGAAATACTTGAGAAACGACTTATGGTGATTAGAGATACCAAAAATACCCTAACAAAATATGAGCCTCCTTCCAGACACCTTTTCCTCTCGTTCGTCCGTCGCGACCGTCGCCCGGCTCTCCGCGAGATGGCAGCAGCGAGCTCCACCGCCGCCTGCGCAGCCGTCACGGCGCACGCTGACCATCAGGTACGGCAGGTATATGAAACAGTATCAATATCTTGTTATTAACATTGTTATTCTAGCTTTTGCCTAACATTGTTGGAGAAGACGCCATGGTGTCTGGACAAGTTACAGAGGACAGAGAATTATCTCCTCCAAAAGTTTGTGAAGCAAGTACCTCCATTTTTGTTTTATTACGTGCATTTTTCTGTTATACGCTCTTTCTTCTTCTCTTCTTTCGTTTATTCGTTACAAACATACATACATACAAAAATAAAAATCTTTTCTCTTTATAATATTAGTGTAGAAGTGTAGATTTAAGGCTCGTACAGACAGGCGCGACGCGACGGCGCGACGCGATTCTGCGATATATATCCGTAGAACAATTTCTATGGAAACGCGCGCGACAATTCACACAGGGGCGACCTGTCGCGCCGCAACTTGGTTGAATGGCATGTAACATTTTGTATGGCGATGCGGTGATATTCGCGCAGTGGCCGCGACGCCATACAAAATGTTCCTTTTGTATGGCGACCGCTGCCGCGATTCGCGTCGCGCGACAAGTCGCGCCATTCTGCAAGAGCCTTTACGCTCTTAGCTGTGCCGAATGATGCCAACCCGAACATGTAGCAGCCCTAATTCTTATGCAGCTGTAACCGATATGACAACAGGGTCTTTACAGCTTAAACAGCTTTCTAACGTAGATAAGAGCCTTGATTTTATAAAGACGTAAGAAAAACTTAGCAAGCTTACCTTGATTTAACCTCGTGTGTTTTAATTCCTGACGAGTAATTACTATATTATTTTGTGACAAGTCAAATGCTTGCTTTGCCATTTGTGAAAAAAAAAAAAAATTGCATGATATACCTACTTACCAATTATTCACTTCTAGCTTACAGCTTCCAACTTACTATAATAATAGAGGATCAAATTATATTAGCTAGCGAAACTCTGCAGACGTGATAGTATCTATTGATATCTAAACATCATCTGCCTGCCTTTTTTCCAACTATGTTGGGGCCCGTGGCTAAATAATAACAGCCGCACAGGTCGATCGATCAGGTTAAGCTACGCTTGCCGCGGTTGGCCTGTGGATGGGTGACCATCTTTACATACCGAGACCCCTCCGTGCCTCGGAAAGCACGTTAAGCCGTTGGTCCCGGCTGTCATTCGTAGATCTTTGACAGTCGTTACGGGTCGTCAGTAGCCCGAAATTCTGACAACCAGTCTTACCAAGGGGTATTGTATTACCCAGTAACTGGGTTGTGGGGATTAGATAGGCAGTCGCTCCATGTCAAATACTGGTATTCAGCTGCATCCGGTTAGACTGGAAGCCGACCCCAACATAGTTGGGAAAAGGCTAGGCAGATGATGTTGGGGTCGGCTTCCAGTGTAACCGGATGCAGCTGCATACCAGTACTTTACATGGAGCCACTGCCTATCCGACCACCACAACCCAGTTACTGGGTAATACGATACCCCTTGGTAAGACTGGTTGTCAGAATTTCGGGCTTCTGACTACCCGTAACGACTGTCAAAGATCCACGAATGACAGCGGGGACCAACGGCTTAACGTGCTTTCCGAGGCACGGAGGGGTCTCGGTATGTAAAGAAGGTCACCCATCCACAGGCCAACCGCGGTAAGCGTAGCTTAACCTGATCGATCGACCTGTGCGGCTGTTATTATTTAGTCACGGGTCCCTCTATCTATTAATATCTAAACACGATAAGATAAAACTTAAAAAGATTTTTTTTTTTTTGGAGGTCATCGACCGCTGTTTGTGTTGTTACTTGAAGTATGAGTTGAGAAAATCTGTTTCCTTTTGTTTTATTTTATTTAGTTATCGATACATCATGGCCTTGAACTTTACAAAAAAAAACGGACTTCTAAACTGATATATCAAGTTAGTAACACTAACCGCGCGGTTGATGACCCCACAAAAAAAAAAATCATTTTAATATTTTTTTTATTTTTAACATGTTTAGATATCGATACCTATCGCGGAGTTTGGCTAGCCAATATAAAATAACCCTTTACTGCGTGATATATTAAATAAGTGACAAAAAAATTGTTTTTAAAGTTAATGTCTTTATTAAAGCTTCAGAATTAATTATAGTTTTTTTTTTTTTATGTTCAAGTTTTATGTGATGATAGACAAAATAGTTGTGTTTTATTATTGCTAATGATATGAAAAACAAAGCCCATTAGGATTTATACGCTAGTTTTTTATTTTTTTAGAGTAAATAAACTGTAAACATGTAAAACCATATATGGTTTCCTATGCGGTAAAGGGTTAATATTTACGCGTGGCTGAGACAGCTGGGTGGGTGGGAAGCTACTATCAGTAGTAATCTAATAAAAGAATACTGTCATCTTCCAGGGCAAGATGAGCTTAGCATCCAAGATCCACGGGTTGGCAGAGCGCTTACAGCAGCTCGGCAGGAGTTCGGGAGACTCCGTTGACGGAAGTGATAAGGGGTCTAGAAGTCGAACGGGTAAGTTGTGGTCACGTTTTTGAAGAGACAATTTCCTGTTGGCTCGATATCCTTCTTTTTTTTTTTTTTTTTTGTTGAAAATCTTCATGGATGTCCGCCGCCCTGGGGTTGGCGGCGGGGTCTGTCAGACTCTTACTGACTAAAAACCACCCCGGTGTTCCGTCTCACTATGCCGGAGATCGCGGGAACGTACGATACTTCCGCAACCCCCGACTGGTGCCAGCCCGCAACAGCGGGCCTCGTCGTGTCGGGAGGGGAGTGAGGTGTTAAACTCCCTCTGCGACGTCTAAGAGGGGCGCGCGTGGAACACTACGCGCCGCCGTCTCGAGTCCTGATGTGTGGGGGGTGACGGACGTCGGCTCGATATCCTAACTCCACATCATCTTCACTGCACTTTATCTATACACCTTACAAAAACAGCTGTAAACTTTCATAAGACAAAGATTTTTTATTTTTATTACACGGTTCTGGCGTGTGGCGACCGTGTTCCGGAAGACGTAGCGTTGGAAGGCCTCCTACTTGGACCACTGACCTTTAGGCCGCAGGAATCCACTGGATATGAGAAGGGCAGAAGCAGAAGAAGTGGCCATGCTTGGGAGAAGCCCATGTCTAGCAGTGGACGTCTTTCGGCTGAAGTCGATGAAACGGTTCTGCTCACGGGCATAGTTCAAAGTGAGCCGAAAAGCTTCAGACTTTCATCACTTCTTTATTCATCATATTTCGGCCCTGAAAGTCCGGTCCAACCTTTAATAAATAGCGCGAGATTTGCTTTATGTATGCCTCATGCAGACCTTCCTTTCTTGTCCGTTATCAAACTAGCACCGCTAATTATGAGACATCATTCATCAGAGAGGCGATTCCTTCCCGTTATTTTAAGAACGTTCACAGTTTCAAAAATACCTTTAATTTCCCTAATATTTTGAAATGTTTGCGACATTTGTCGCTAATATTGTGACTAGATTTGAACGTTTTTAATTAAGAGAACTGCCGTGCGATTCTGTAACCATCTCACCGTGAAAGCTTGGGTGAAGTGAGCTGTCATTCGCTAGGGATGATTTCACGGTGAGATTTTTACAGAATTGACCGGCTGGTCTCCTGATCTCTTACATACCCCGCACGTTGTGTGTTCCAGGGAGCGTCCATCCAATGTTCACAGTCACCACGCACCCTTCTTACTCATCCCACGAGCTCTGCCTGGACAGGCGCAACGAGACCAGTCCCAGTCACAGTCAGATGTCTCGAAACTCAAGCCGGAAGAGTAGCAACTCGTTGAGGGTCAACCAGTCTACTAAGATCGAAGGTAATTAGAATAGAATAGAGATCATCTACGAAAACATGGCATGCCCCTCCAAAAACAGCATAGTTAATAATGTGTGAGTACTTTGTGAAACAAAGCGACGGAGACACCAAAGACTGACTGACTCGCACGGCTGCTCGTGCGCTACTGATCCCTGGATCTTACCAGCGTATGTAAAACTTGCCGTAAGGATAATGCTACGCAGTTCGCCGTCTGGTAAGGACCAGGCTCGGGTCGACGGCGCGTTGTGTTCCACGCGCGCCTCAAAGAGATGTCAGCAGTGACGGGGCCCACCGGGGCCGATGCTTGCCAGGGTCGCGGGTTGTTCGAAAGAGTTACCGTGGCCCTTGGCACAGGCAACTGAAGGAACACGGGTGGGTTTTAGTCAGTAAAAGTCTGACACACCCTCCCGTTCCGCCCAGAACGGGAGAAGTTATTTGATAATTTCCCACCCAAAAAAAAAAAAAAAAAAAAAAAAGGATAATGCTACGCACATTCAAATAGGATTTTGGAGGGGCATGCCATGTTGTCGTAGATGATCTATACTCTTTATTATGTACACCATATAAATTACAGAAATTTTACAAAGGGTGACACAATGGGCGGTCTTATTGTTAAGAGCGATCTTTTAAAGACAACCTTTGGATGGATTGAAAAGGGAAGGAGAGACAAATACTGTAGGTAGTCTGTGGTGTAGCATTTACACGATACAATGAATACATACATAAAGTATATTATACTAGTCTAAATAAATATATACATATAACAATAGACATGCAACGGGAGTAAAGAAAATATAATGGTGCTTTTTTTATCATAATTTGAAATGTGTACAAAGATTGAGCATGCCTTACCGACACGGGCAAGTCATTCCATAACCGTACTGCTTGAACAGTAAAAGGTTTGTCAAGATTTGTCATAGAAACTGGTGGAATGCATCGGCATCTCTAGTCTCAGGTTTTCCGATGACCTCAGATATCTATTATGACCGCTCTTTTGAGGAAATCATTCGAAGAAGTATCTACCCATTTCTCAGCAGCAGTTCTGATCCAGCCTATGGTTGCACCGCTGCAGATGACATTTGGCTTTGTGACTAAGGTTGGTAACTATCATCCAGAGGCGGCGTAAGGCGTGGGCGACGTGGGCCATCGCCTACGGCCTCGCACTCCTAGGGGCCTCGCTCCTCGAAGGCAGGACGAAAAAAATTTTTTGTCGCGTTTAGCTGACAAAAAATATTATTCGACATATAAAAATAACACTTACCAAATTCTTCCAATGTCTACGCTCATTTCTGTTTTTAGATTTTTTTGCATACCGTGCCAACCTCTAATTAAAGCATCACTAAAACTGTAAACACTTTCATTGTTTCCTACCTATAATAATTTATGTACTTATAGTCTTTTTGTAGCTTTTTGATTGTCCATAATAAATAGAAATTATTAGTTTCTAATAATTGTTGTTCAAATCCATCTTTTTGCGTTACCAGAGGGCCTCGCAAAATGTATATTGCCCACATGAAATTTAGGTCTTGCCCCGCGACTGCTATCATCAAACCCTTGGCCCTTGATGTTCCAGGTCTAGACAGATATTCGGCTGCTACAGGAGCAATCAGGTCGTTTACAAAAAAAGTCTAAGTTTCGACCTGTTAGCGTTCAATAATTATAATTTTTCGTCTTGGAATTCGCTATTTTTAGGGTTCCGTACCTCGAAAGGAAAAAACGGAACCCTTATAGGATCACTTTGTTGTCCGTCCGTCCGTCCGTCTGTCTGTCTGTCTGTCAAGACCCTTTTTCTCAGGAACGCGTGGAGGTATCAAGCTGGAATTTATATCAAATACTCAGGTCTACTGTCCCTTGGAGCTGTCAAAAAATCAAACTTCTAAGCCAACGCAATCAAAAGATACAGCCGTTTATGCCGCAAATTTTCGACACTCGCAAGGGAATCAAAACCTACAGGGTACTTCCCGTGAACTCAGAATCTTGAAATTTGGTACGAAGCAACGTCTTACAGCATAGATAAAGGAAACATTGCGAAACCCGTAAATTTTTAGTTATCTACCTACAAATTTGTACGGAACCCCAATTTGTGCGCGACTCCGACTCGAACTTGGCCGATTTTTTTTTTAACGATTATTTGGCTGAAGCCGCTCAAATTCTAATTATGTTAAAGCCGCTGCTGGCATTAATCAGCTTTTCATTATCAACTTATATTATTATGTTTTTTGTTTAAAAAAAAAAAAAAAACATATTATGTTAAAAAAAATATATATTTTGTTTTTTTGTTTAGAGGGGCCCGTAGCTATAATAACAGCCGCACCGATCGATCGATCAGGTTAAGCTACGCTTGCCGCGGTTGGTCTTTGGATGGGTGACCTTACATACCGAGACCCCTCCGTGCCTCGGAAAGCACGTTAAGCCGTTGGTCCCGGCTGTCATTCGTAGATCTTTGACAGTCGTTACGGGTAGTCAGAAGCCCGAAAGTCTGACAACCAGTCTTACCTAGGGGTATGGTATTACCCAGTAACTGGGTTGTGGAGGTCAGATAGGCAGTCGCTCCATGTAAAATACTGGTATTCAGCTGCATCCGGTTAGACTGGAAGCCGACCCCAACATAGTTGGGAAAAGGCTAGGCAGATGATGATGATGATTATTATGTTTTTTGTTTACAGATTTCAGACACCTAATGAGACGGTCGTCAACTCTCGAAGTGCATACAGCGAGGGTATCACTCAAAGACATTGTGTGCTACCTGTCCCTGTTAGAAGCTGGAAGACCCGAAGACAAACTAGAGTGTGAGTAGATATATGCAATGGTCACGAAACTTCGTTCTTTGGTAACAAAGTTAGTAAGCTTAGCACCTTCCGACTTTACTCACAATGAGATGTTTCGTCTGCTGCCACTGTCTACGATTTATGGAAAGGCTTCGAATAAAATAATGGACATAGCGTAGACTGCTACATTTTATTGTATTTTAAACTTGGAAGTTACAAAATCTGATAAATTCTGATATAAATCTGTTTCAACCAATCAATCAACTCAGGCTATCGCAGTCCACTGCTGGACATAGGCCTCTCCCAGACTGCGCCACAACACCCTGTCCTCCGCCTTCCGCATCCAGTCTACCCCAGCCACCTTCTTTAGGTCGTCCGTCCATCTAGCTGGGGGCATCCCTCACTACGAAAAAAAAAAGATAAATAATAATACTATAAATCGGTTTATCTGATGAAAAAATGAGCGATGTCCGAGATGGCGGGACGGAAAGTGCGAATCGGAAGCGCGGGCGCGGTCGGCCTCGTGGCATGGCTACGCAGGCACGGCGCTAGTAAGTCCTACCGAAGTGCGCCATCGGGCGGCGGCGGGACCGTTACAGAGATCATTGCCCAAAAGTACAGCCGGTCGATTCTGTTAGAATCTCACCGTGAGAAGTTAAGTGAAGTGAGCTGTCATTCCATCTGGTGCTAGGGATTAACAAAAATGACTGCTCACTTTAAGAGCGTTACTTCAGAGCGGCGCGCTGAGCGGTGGCGTGAATCCGCGCCGATTATATAGCAATACTAAATAATTGATAGTAAAATAAACATATAAGTTATTAAAAAAATATTTGAACCATGTTTTAGAACATAAATGTCTTAATTTACTAGGTCTAAAAGAAAATATAAATATTTCAGATTTCATCCTAAACTAACACGTTTAATATCTCGAAAAGTGGCTACAATTGACACTTTTGAATATACTTTTATTGAATGAAAACTTACAGTAATCGTGTTTATTTTTCAGCCATGCACTAATAAATGTTATTATTTTTTATAAAGTAATGTTGTTATAAGTTTGTCGTATATGGTTTTACTAATATCTCGCATCTGCTTAGACCGTCGATCGCTAGTTTAAAAAAAGGCTTGCATAAAAACAGTTCTGATGAGAAAACTATACGAAAAATTGAAAATGTTTTTCAGCCATGCACTAGATTATAAAATTCCCGATAATATGACGTCAATATCTCATCTATAAATTAAACACATTATGGTTTTATTGTCCGTCGGAAATCATCAATTTTGAATATCCAACATGGCTCTAACGGATGAACCCTCTTAAGATCACTACACCAAGTTATCACGGTGAGATTTTTACAGAATAGCACTACTGAAACTATTGATACCTGAAACAGCAAAACTGTATGGTTTAGTTATTTTCCTTTCGTTCTTGATTCAAAACTACGAAATAGAATTAAATACTAGCAAAAACTCACAGTCAAAGTACTAGATAATGTTTTTTAGCGTTGAAAATCTGTTCAAGTATTTCGAAAGACCTGCCGGTCGATTCTGTAAAAATCTCACCGTGAAATCATAAGTGAAGTGAGCACTTAATAGTGTTAATCCCTAGCGAATGACAGCTCACTCCACGCTCGCTTCACCCAAGCTTTCACGGTGAGATGGTTACAGAATCGCAGGGCAGATTTAAAACCACTATCTTATATTCGAATTCCAGTCATGTTTCGCCTCTACGACACTGACGGTAACGGCGTCCTAGACACGAATGAGATGGACTGCATCGTGAACCAGATGATGACTGTCGCTGAGTACCTGGGTTGGGAGACTTCGGAGCTTAGACCAGTGAGTAAAAAAACATGTGTGCAGTTCACACGCAATAGAAGTAAAACCTTCAAAAATGTTATTAAGTTTCTGCTTGAAGGCGCCTAGAGCAGTACCGACAATCTACGAAGACTTACGAATATTCCCGAACGTATGAAGATGGGAGAGGGTACGGACAGCGCACAAAGAGGAGATCACAAATATAAGGAACAGTGTATAATGCCTTCTATCTCATTCTCTCGCACGTTAAATCATATATAGGGTGACTGGTAATTAGTGACCGATACTTAAACACATGATTCTACTAATGACAACAAAAAGTTTTATGATGGGACAAAAAGTGAAATGACGAAAAAAAAAATCAGCTGTTCCCTACATTTTGACGACTCGTACGAACATAAATGTAGGGAACAGCTGATTTTTTTCGCGATTTCGGATATGGTCCGATAGTAAAAGTTGTTTGTTGTCGTGAGTAGAATCATGTGTTTAAGTATCGGTCACTAATTACCAGTCACCCTATAAATATATGTGTTTATCTCTTTTTACTGTCGATTTTTCGTTTCATTGAGTTTCAAATCACAACGATGCTAAAGAAGTTTTCACTTCAATAAAACATAATAAGTACCATCCTTTCTTACTGCTTATTTGAGTTAAACGTTGGTGAATCCGCGAGTTGACTAATTTTTTTTTATTATTTAAATTGAAGCTTTTTTACCTCACTAATAGCTTGGTATAAACAGTTTTTTAATATTTTTAAAAATTGAAAAGATATGAGCGTTCAAAACTCTCAATTAGACAGAGAGGGAAATACTGAATTGTGACGTCATAGTTCAGTATCGCCATATAAATTACATGCAAAACTTCGTTTTGCGAGAAAGAGATAGACAAAAAGTTTCTATAAGTTATAAGTTTTTTATTTTTCGACCGATTTCAAATTTGATTTCGAATTCTAGTATTGTATTACATGTGTGGATATATTATCTACTAGAATATATAGTATTCAATATCATGCAACTACCCAATTATGTAGCATTCTGACGGAATGGTGACCGAGAGTGAGCAAATAGCGTGTGAAAAGAACGAGGCAAGATGAATCAATGGTATCAATTAAACTTGTGGGAGGTAGATAATGAGGAAATAATATGATGTAAAAGAAAGAAAAATATTTATCTTCACATCAATAGTGCAATTATATTAGAATTCACTTGCAATTCAAACTTCTTTTTGCAGATCCTACAAGACATGATGGTGGAGATAGACTACGATGCTGACGGTACCGTATCGCTAGACGAATGGAAGCGAGGAGGGTCAGTAAAAGTTATTTCAACTTTTCTCTAAATATTTCAAATAGGTCTACTTTTTATACGAAACCATTTCAGTTCGAAAAAAAGCCTATACAAAATTATATTCGTTTAGACTTTTTTTAAACTTCAACAATAACAGCCGTGCGATTCTGTGACCATCTCACCGTGAAAACTTGGGTGAAGTGAGCGTGGAGTGAGCTGTCTTTAGGGATTAACACTATTGACACACGGTGGAGCAGACGAGTCCTGGAGTGGAGACCGCGTATCGGCAAGCGTAGTGTGGGACGCCCCCCAGCTAGATGGACGGACGACCTAAAGAAGGTGGCTGGGGTAGACTGGATGCGGAAGGCGGAGGACAGGGTGTTGTGGCGCAGTCTGGGAGAGGCCTATGTCCAGCAGTGGACTGTGATAGGCTGAGCTGATTGACT